>AP025054.1:2484982-2595451 GCA_036186865.1 Eustoma russellianum
AAAAAAAAAAAAAAAAAAAAAAGATACATGACTCAGGCTTTTTATTATTAATATTATCACCACTCTATTCAACTTTTTTCATCACCTTCGTATGGAAGTGGTCGCCTATGTGTGCAATACATCGTGTCTCCCACTGTTTATGCAATAACATTTATCTCTCAACTTTCGTGTAAGAGAAAAGTGAGAGTCAGATAAATAACACTTCCATCTTAATAGATAGAGAGTTTGTTTCAAGTGAGACTCTTCCCTTCGCTGTATCAAAATCTTTATGTAAGCCAGTGAGAAATCAGAATATTTTCTTAGTTTCAGTCAGCTGTTTATACAACTGATCATTTGTCTGACAGTGTCAGTTGTAAATTTCAAAAGTGTCAATCTGTTGCCAAATCTTGGTCAGCTGACTATAATACTTGTGAACATATGAGTCGCTTTGTCTTATCTCTTGAAGGCGTGACTAAAGTTCATGTCGCTCTAAAGTATTATCCTTCTTTAAGTACATATCTCTAACAGCTGACCAAACTTCAGCTGTAGTTGAGTAGAGGATAAAGTTATCACTAATATATGTACTCATTGATCCTATAAGTCACGACATGAGCATAGAATTCTCTGATTTCCATGTTCTAAAACTGGTTCATTTGAAGCAGGTACTTGACGCTTCCAAAAAGGTATTCTTCATTTCTTTTTTCAGTTATAAGCATTTCAACTTCTCTGCTCCATTGTATAAAGTTGTTTCTATTTAACTTATGATTAGTAATTACGATTGGAGCTCCCTTGAAGGAACTTGAATCAGAGGCTGTAGACCATGTTCCGGAAGAATCAAGAACATAGGTTGCTTTTGTCTCTCCAATATTAAGAGTCATTTCTAGCATGATCTTACAGAAAATATAAAGCTAGAATTATAAAGAAATAGCTCTAATACCATATAGGAACTTGAAGATATTATTCATCAACAAGATAGTTTTAATATACAAGTCTAATCTCCCTTTTATAGGCGGTGTAAGGTCTTCTAACGGCTAGTTAATTTCTAATTCTAACGCTTTCTTACAATGACAATACTTTCAACGGCTATGTACAATGACATGTTTATTTTCTACTACACTACTGATATGGTGACGTCTCTAAGTGTTTCTACTCTGCTCATCGACTGTAATGTGCTTAACATTTGTGTTTTGCACCCGTGAGATGGTGATGACGCCAAGTGTTTCTGCTCAGCATCTGTGTTGTACTCATATTAACACTAAGACCATTTATTCTCTGCGTGTCTCCGTCTCATCATCTCTACTCGGCACTTCATCTCTTCAACATATTTTCATCTCTTCATTTGATGCCTTTACCTCGTCATTTCTGTTTGACACTTCTTCTCTTCGAGTTATACATTTCAACTTGATGAAAATTTAGGTACACGATTCATATATATGTATTTGACTTTTGCCTACATTTTGTATTTAGATTTATTATAGATTTATTAAGATAAAACTTATTCGTCATAGAGACATATTTTTTTATCCATATTTTCTAGAAACACATTCTTTTATCCACATCTAGGGTTGTAAACGAGCCGAACGAGCCGATCATTGTGTTGTTCAAGCTCGGTTCATTTAACTTAGCGAACGAGCCGAGCTTGTTCGTTTATTTAAACGAACGTATTTAATTGTTCAAGCTTGGTTCGTTTAACTCACGAACAACATTAACGAGCCGAACACCTTAAACGAACGATGTCACTTACCAAGTTCGAACAGAAAAAAGGTATTCAAGCTCTGTCCATTAACCTTTTATCCGAGCTGAGCTCGAGCTCAAGCTCGAACCAAACGAGCCGAATAACCAAACGGCTTGGTTCATTTACAACACTATCCACATCCGTACAAATACCTTGTATGTACCTAGTAGTAGTAGTAGGAGCTTCTAGTGGTTTGGAGCCAACCTTCTTTGTCAAGGAAAGTGGTAAATGTTACCATCAATGGTCTATGTTAGAGATATTTAGACATAGATATAGACCTTATTTCACATTTTTTAAATTGATAAATTTGAACATCACTGTATTACACCACTCTTCAGTAACTGATTTAACACTATTTCGTTTGTAATGTAAATTAATCAACATGTTTACATTGAAAAAATAATGAAGGTTGTCGTTAGCGCGTGACGTGGGCTTCTGACCTTTTCCACTGCTCTCAGTCAATTCCAAGGACCGACAATGCACTGAACTAGACAATGCACCGAACTTAGAAAGTAGAGACCAACCATTAAATGCCACGTCATACCCATCATCTGATGTCTTTGTTTGACGAAATTACCCTTAACAGTTTTCCTTATTCACAAATCCACCCTTCAAATTTCCTCTATAAATACTCCACCCCTTCATTGCCTCTTCTGCATTCTTCTCTGTGTTCGGCTTTTCTCTTCTCACCTTCAAATACTTCCTTAATTACCGGAACTGGCGGAATCTCAAGAAACTCTGGAGGAAATCCAAAACAAAAGGGTGGTGGTCGCCCTGTATGAAGCCTTGAGCTCACGTGACGTGGACAAGGTCCAGAAGCTTCTAGCCTCCGATCTCGAGTGGTGGTTCCATGGTCCTCCGTCTCAGCAGTTTCTGATGCGCCTCCTCACCGGCACTGCAAATTCCGGCAAAGATTTCTTCGAATTCGTCCCCAAATCTGTCGCTGCTTTCGGATCCACCGTCATCGTCGAAGGATCCGACCCGAAGCGAAACATAACCTGGGTTCACGCCTGGACCGTTTCTGATGGGGTAATTACCCAGGTCCGGGAGTATTTCAACACCTCTCTTACCGTCACCCGATTACGAAACGCCGAGCAACCGGAAATCTCCTCGTTTACTCCGCTCCATTGCCCTTCTGTCTGGGAAAGCAGCCTCGCTGGCCAAGTTGGAAAAACTGTTCCGGGTCTCGTCTTGGCTATCTGAACCGGATCGTGACCCGTAATATCAGATCTTTATATTGTATGTTAAATAAAGTGCACGTGGGAGAACCACGTGAAGTGTGTGAAAATTTAATTGTTGTTTCGGGAGGGGCCTAAAGTGTTCGACGAATTGCGTCTGAGAAAATGTGAGCTCCGTCGAATTTCACAAAGCCTTGTGGGAATTTGCGGGTGTGATTATAGATAGTTTGATTTGGTTTTCCTGTCTGAATTTGAGTGTTTGTTAGAGAGATTTAGATATGGTGTGGTTTGCGTGTTGTGGAGGAGCCTCACTTCCAGTGTATGAGGACGTCACTCCTGTTTGGTTGGTTTGCAATAAAATTCATCCGTTTCGGGTGTTTCTTATCTGGTGTTCTTGTTTCTTCATGCTCTTTCGATCTTCTAATTTAAATGGCTCTTTTTATGCTCACACCCTCATATTCTCATTTCGGAATTAACTTAACAATGTCACTCTCATATAAATGGTTTATATTCCGACAAAGGATTCAATCCACTAATGAATCAATTGTAACTAATATAACCTAACGACATCAATACACTAATAAAGTTATTATCTATTCTGAGGAAGAAAATAAAGCATCAGCGTGACCTTCCTTCGTTAACACTTCCACGAGTGATTTAGGAGAACAGCTTTTTCTTTAGCATAACACAAAGTATGTCAGTTTCACAACCATGATATTGTCTAATAGTAATCCATACATCTCATTTTTATACCATACATATTGTATAATGTTCAATACATTAATCAGAACATGTTAGCTATGTGAGAGTGTTACTGATTAAGACCAGTATTAATGAGACATCCCAGTCTACATCATTCACATGTAGACAAATTGATGTATCCACGAAAGAGGACAACCTGTGCTTTCCCGGAAATTTCAAAAAAATAATATATTTTTTATAATAGAAAAAGCCACAAATAAAATACGAACTAAATTTTTTTAAAAAAAATAGGTAAGATTTCAAAAAAAAAAATAACGTATTTTTAATAATAGAAAAAACCACAAATAAAATACGAACTAAAAAAATTTAAAAGAAATAGGTAAGACGTCATTCAGACAAATAGGGTAAGAATTGAAAAAATTCAAAAAATAATCATTAAAAAATTCAAAAAATAGGTAAGACGTCATTCTGAATGCCGTGTTAAAGACACCACAATGACGTCTTAAGGGTGCTCCTAATGTATAATTCTGAATAGGCCTAAATGTATTTTTAAGAATTAAAAGCATAGTGTTTTAAGTGTCATTCAAAATAGCGTATTGATTATTTTTTAAGATTTTTAATTCGTATCTTATTTATGTTTTTTTATGAAAACTATATTATTTTTTGAAAATTTCCCTGTGCTTTAGGACAAGTTGCGCTGTAAACCAATGGAGAGCGTATTCATTTTTCGATCAGTCCCTCTTTGTTGACTAGTGTGCGCGTTATTAAATTAAATATAAAAAAAATTGGTTACAACTCGAAGCCTTACTGATTTGTGTCCGTAAAGTTTTTTTCTTGTATGAGGTAAATCAAGAAATGTATGCCATTAAAAAGCCTCCTAAAATGTACCTGTAGATAGCTCGCAGCTATTTCAATTCCAAACCATTTGTATGGTTCGAATCTATAGACTCGAGGTCGTTTATATCTACACTACTAAACACTTGGACATGTACGTGTTATATTAAGATTGCTGAGCTGAACTGAAGACCTTGACTGACCTTGACATGTCACATCGAGCTGACCTGACTTTTGTCGAGCCGACCTGCTGAGCTGCCAAGCACTATCCTAGATTTCATAGGATTTGACTAAAGATTATCTGATTTGATTTTGTACATATATTTATCGCATATTTGATTTATTGTGTAATTATCCTTACCATACTTGATGGATTTGATTAGCATAATCTTTTAGGTAGTGCTTAACGTCACTAATTCATTTTGTACTATAAATTGAACAATGGAATACACTCAATGGACAGATTTTGTTTTGCTATTATAATTGTTTTCTTACATGTTATCGAGTAAGGTAGGTGGTAAAAGACCTCTAATATACTTGCATCTTACACTACTAAGCGCATTATAATTGTTTTCTTACATGTTACCGAGTAAGGTAGGTGGTAAAAGACCTCTAATATACTTGCATCTTACACTACTAAGCACCTGGACATGTGTGTGTTATTCTAAAAGACCTCTAATATACTTGCATCTATCGTTTTTCATCTCAAATTTTACTGCACGTGTGGTTCGGTCTAAAAATATTTTTAAAATTGATTTTTTCACATAGCATAATTTAATAATGTTGAAAAGTTAATTGTGAGAATATTTTGAGACGTATGTAGAATATATTAAATGGAGAAAAGAAAATCAAGTGAGGTTTATATTGATACGTTAGTTCTGGAGTTGAAATAATCGGAATGCACAATAAAATCATCAATGTATCATCTCCAATTCTCCATCAATAAGCCCACTTGTCATAGGATTTCAAAGAAGGCATTAATGTTGTTGCTTCATGTTTTTGTATTACCGTAGATTATTTGCAGTTATAAGATTAACTACTTATGTTTTGATATTTATTTAACTACTTGTATTAGTAATTAATCAAGGATTAATCAAATCAAGAAACATTGAGTAATAATTGTAGTATACTTCCTAGAGTAAACATATGCGTCACAATAGGTTGGTATTTTTTACCTACATCAATTACTGACAATGAGGAGGATGTTAAGAAGTTGATCAATAGGATTGATGCGGTCAATAAATTAGTATTTTGTCATGTCTTTAATAAGTGTGTTAATAACAAACACTTGAAAATTATTTTGGACAATAATAAATACCCACCTTTTTTAAATAAAAATGTACACCTTCTTGTTTGATTAAGGATCAAGAATGAATAATAAGACGAATAACGTAAAAATGACAAAGACATATATTTATAAAAAAATATTTGTTGTTGGTGAATTATTTATTATTCTAAAATTTTCGGAGGAAAACTTACTCTTTTTATTTGTATCTTCTTTCTTGAGGGTCCATCAAACTATAACAACTTTTATTGTGATCCAATAAATGTTTGTTATTTTAGAAAAATTCTAAAAACACGTAAAGACCTTTTTGTGAATAGCGTTTTAGACATTCTAAAATGACGCCTTAAAGACACCTATAAGGCGCTATTGGAGATGACGCCTCAAAGCAAAACGACTTTTAACATCTGGAAACTGTTTCGAGAAGATTCAGAACCGCCATGCTCTAAGCGTCATTGATAATAGCGCCTTAGATGCGTAATACGCTCCTAAAACAAAACAGCTATTTGAAAAAAACCGTCATACTCTAAGACGCCAATGCTAATGACGAAACTCAGAATGACATTCGCCAATTTGTCAAAACCACCGTACGTTGTGCATAGTTTTGGGTATACTTCCAAACTTATGATAACAGTGATTTGTTAATAATAGTTTTTTCCAAAATTATGATAAAAATGATTTTTTTAATGAAACTATTATATTTTTTTATTTCCCTTTAACATTATCCTACCTGTAGAATTCGAGTTTGAGCCTTCAATTTAAAAAAGAAAAAGAAAAGAAAAACTCATTCCCAGTATTCGTGACGAAAATGCAGAAATTACCAAAAAGCAGATTGGCGACTGCCATTTGCTCTGGCCTATCCATTTGACTCAAAAATTTCCATTCTTCTCCCGAAAGGGGCCCTCTTTATTTTATGGGAAAATCTCCGGTCATGCTTCAAGATTTTGTCAGGGTTATCAGTTCTAATCGACTTCACCGCCGCCCCAACTCTCATAGTAAGCCCCCTTCCGTCTCCAAAACCCGACCCGTACAATCCCCGGAGGAGAAGGATCCCCCTAAGGTCAGTGCAGCTTTTACTAAAGAGCGGCAATTGCAATTGAAGGCTACCAAATATATGGGGGTCATATTAGTTGCCAATTCCACTTCGGCGGAGGCACAGTTCCGGCGCTATCCCCTGGCGGACGTGGTGGCGGACTGTGTCAATCGGTGGTTTCGGGACACCCTTAAAGAGGCCAAGGCTGGTGATGTCAACATGCAGGTTCTTGTTGGGCAGATGTATTTCAGTTGATATGGTGTTGCTAGAGATGCCCAAAAGGTTTTTCCTTTATTGTTCCCAGTTTTTTTTCTCCTGTTCAATTGAGATTTGTAGAAGGGATGTACAAAATTGTCACTAAATTCCAATGTTCGTTTCTAGTGAAGTGTTGCTGTGTGTAGATCAAGTTCATTAGCGTTGATTATATCTAGAAAAGAAATTAAAATTCTTGCGGAAAATGGTTTAGTTGTGTTTATTACTTGGTTTATTAGTTGTTTTTACCTGAAAATCTATTTTTCAAATTATGGTAGGACTCCAGTTCTGTTTTTGCTTACAAAACGGAAGCTGTATTGCTTATTTATTACTATCTGTTTATTTTTTCCATTTAGATTTTTAGTTTACGCTTTGATTATGTTGCATTTAGGGAAAAACTTGGATGAATAAGGCTTCAAGGAGTCGTACTTCAGCGTGGGAAGTTAGTAAAAAGCGCCCTGGTAGTCTTGTTACTGGAGTACATGCATATTGTTATTTCGCTTGGCCATGTCGTTTGTCAAATAGGATACTTGTGCTAAACGTTTTGTTTTCTCTAGGCTATAATGTAAGCGATTCCGATTCCGATGATAACCAGGTTGAGAACAAATGAGACAAGCCGAGTCCAATCTTTGCAGGTAATATATTACAGTGTCTTTAGCAGAACTTCTAATGCTTTTATTTTCTTAAATACAAGCTGAGTCCAATCTTTGCAGGTAATATATTACAGTGTCTTTTAGCAGAACTTCTAATGCTTTTATTTTCTTGTAGTTAAGATATTACTATTTTTCTTCTTATACTTTTATTTTCTTTCTATCGACCATTGTCTTTTCCGAATTCTGCTGCTCTATTCATACATGTGTTGGATACTCAGATTACTTTTCTCTGGTCCTCCTGAGATTCCTTACTCCATCTGGATACTATTGATTCTTTTCAAAGTTCCAATCTAGGAACTATTTGCTTATCTGAATATGTATCTTTTAATGAAGTTCTGTAAATGTCTTTATTTGTTCAAGTAGGGAATTAGGTGAATATCATGCTACCACAAAAATAGGTAATAGTTGAAGTCCTCACTTCTGCACATGCACTTGGGTTGTTAGAAGTTTATGAATCTAGGGTTTGCTTCCTCCTCTTTTTCTTCTTCTCTGTTTTTTTATAAAAAAAGATTTCTGATTGATTGACTGGTTTTGGATTGTCCACAACTTAGAACGAATATGATCCTTTACATGCTCTATCTTCTGAACTGATGTCGAGATATTTAATTTTATATTCCTCATTGAGTCATAGCTGGCTTAAGGTCTTTTTGTCTTCATAAAGGAACAATGTGTCGTTGCGTTACCCTTGCACCTTGATATTGTATTAAACATTTCTTATACTTTCTTATTTATTGTAAAAGAGGCATGGTTCGTCAGAGGCAAAGTCAGGAGCTTACTGCTGGCGCTCGTATAGATAGCTTCAATTTAGGAAAACAAATCAAAAATCAATAAAGGCAAACTGTTGGGACAACAACATTTCTTGAAGAAATCAACTTCCATTTTCCATGAATAAGCAAACTTGGGTAGGATAAGGTATGTGTTGGAATTCTAAGAGAAATAGATGATGCGTGCTTTCAGAAGTGCTGGAGGGAAGTGCACACCAAAAGGAGATAAAATGGAATAAGAACTGAGAGAAAGAAAAAAGAAAAGAGGGGGTGGGGCGGGGGAGGAGTTATAAGATGGGAGGTGAGGAGCAACTCAAGTAAGAACCATTAAAGAAGAGAATTGCATCTGAGAATAGCCTTATGAATGAAAGGTCACCGCTATTACTTTGGGATCATTACTTTATCAAAATGCCTTGCGCTTGAGCACCTCCTGTGCTCCCACATTTCACCTAGTCACTTCACTGCCGAAGCTTCACCTTTGGCTGCTTCACCGTACTACCTGGTGGACCATGAACAAATATGTGAAAAGGTTGAATATGACGAGTTGGATTGGCTCAAACAACCTGATAAATAGCATCTGCCGAATAATGAAGATTCCATCATACTTTACCTTTCGGCTTTATCTCAATGTTTGCTACCAACTCATGTAGTTATCGGCTTTCGGCCTTAGCCTGCTAAATTCCCATTTTACGAGGATGTTTCCTCTGCTGCTTCATATCTGGCGATTGCCTGATTCAGGTTCTTGTTTCCTTGAATAAAAGTTATCTTCTGATTTAACTGGTGTAGTCTAATGACTTTTTATACTGAATGAGTACTTTACAGTTTTATTAACTGATTTAAGAAATGCACCATCTATGTGAAATATTTTTCCATCCTTTTATTTGTGTTTTCTGGCTTTGTTGTTTTTGTTTTTGTAATCACCAGGGAGATGAAGGGTATAGCAAAATAGTGCATACAAAAATGTAGGACAAGTGGAAAATGAGAAACTCTTCTCTACAATCCGCACTAAACTATGCAGACTATCCATACACTTAGTCCACAATATTACATTGAAAGATTCTGATGACATATATTGCATTTCCAAGTGATTTGCCAGTTTGTTTATGTTCTTCTTTATATGCCTCCTGGAGTTGACAAAAAAGTCTAGCCTGGCCATATTCTTGATCTTTTCGTACTGGTCCCTTCTACTGGGAGTAGAGCCTGCTATTTCTTTCCTGCCAAAGTCCAAAAATTTTGGTAACTAAAACCATATAATTTGCTTATGAAGGTGTTCCTCCAGTGAATGTCATTTGCCTATCCCTAAACCCTGGTTCATGAGTAGGTTGCCTGTCAATTGTACCTTTGTCTTAGCTCAAGTAACAGTGAACATGGGGTTGCTACTTTGTGTTAGTGAAGCTTTGCACTTGTAAGTTTTTCAAACTTAAAAATAAAGCAATTGGCTCATTATCCTTCCAATTGATATTGGAGGAGCACATTTCTTACTGATTTATCTACCGAGTATGTATTAATGGAAGTAATCTTGTGGCCTCAATCTAAAAAACTTGATGTGAAGGGTAATTGCCTTGGGCGCCATTGAATTTCAGTCTATATATTAACACTTGTCAAATTCTAATGTTTTGTTGAGACTATTAAGTGTCTGTTTTGGACATGTTTATATAACGTATTAGTTAATTTGACTTGAGTATCTTTTTATCGGAACATCAAGTTAAATCAGAACTCATTTGCCTTTAAAAGTTTAGTCACTATACCATCATATTCCTTCCACTTTAATAGCGGTTTCTTTCCACCTTCTAATGGTGGTTTAGTCTTATTCAATGTATTTATTATTTTGTGCCATGTATTTCCACCATATGATGGTATGTAATACATCATTGTATAAAAAATGGTTTGAAGTAGTTACTAGATTTTATAATCATGTGGCTGTTTCTGCATTAATATTATTTACTTTTAAAATTTTCTGACTCAGGCTTACTCTTGCCTATGCAGTGTACATTCCTGGTGTTCCATTGATTGAACATGCCTGGCTTCCAGTAATATTAAACTTCAGATCTCCATGTTAACTTCTGTCTTTTCTGCCTTGATTGTTCACCTCTCTTGATATTTCTTCTTTTATTTGAATTTGTTTTTTCCCCTTCCCAATAGATTAACATTGAAAGCGTTGTGCTCGTTATCAAGCATTCAAATATCATGGAATAGGCAAAATTTCTTTTCTTTTTTTAAATTTATAATGTGATTGTTTAACTAGTCCATTTCTGCAAAGTAATTAATAGCCAAATTTTGCTTCTTTTCCTGGATTAGAAGTAAGATGACACTAAAAGGTCTCTACCCTGTTAGCACCGGGCTTGATTTATTGTTACCGTTCTGAACCGATCTTTCTCAATTATGCTGGCTCAAATCTTTCAGTTTTTGACATGGGATATCATGATTCATGCACTTTTAGGAGTTTTAGTTCTTATAATACACACACACACATACATACCGCTTTTCATTGCAGAACAAATATTGCGTTACAAAAGAGATCAATGCCATGTAAGGCTTACAATAGGAAATTTTGTGGATCTTCCTTTCCTCTGGGAATGATTAAGGCAGTTCTTAGAACTGTAATTGTTACCTTCAGGTTTTTGGATGACTTTACAGAAGAACTACAAGAGCTTCCTTCAGATGTCACAGTAGTCTGTATTATGTTCATAAGCCACAACTTTTCTGCAATCTTTGGGTTTTAATCAAAACTCAAGGATTGTTAATGTGTTGACCCACTTTGCATGACAAAGTAAGCCGATACACCGACAATGCAGAAATATAGCTCTGAATCAGTTGGGCCGCAGGGTATGGGTAGAAGATCATAGAGGTGAGTTAATTTGCTGGTTCTAGTCTTGCCTTTTTCCAAATGATTGGACTAGAGTGCCAAAAATTTGCATCACCTGTCCTTTCTTTTGCCCTTTCAAGGTCATCTTCCGTTGCGCCTGTCCTTTCTCCATTCCCACGGCATCTCTGGGTTTGATGAAGCCCACAGACCAACCCGCTTTGCTCGTGCTGCTTTCTCCCACTGAAGTCACAACGACGCAGTTTTAGGTATCATTATTTTAGGGGTCAGGGGAGTATAGTTTTTTCAAGTCCATAATGGAACTTGAAAGGTTTACCTGGGCAAGTTCTGGCCTTTGGTCATAGGCTGTGTAATGCCACACTAGCCCTTTCTTCAGCATTGCCTCCTGCACTTGTAAGGTTTAAAATTTGAGTAAAGACTTAAGGTTCAAGTAGATTGAAAAGGCTTGAACAACAACAACAATCATACCCAGTATATCCCAATGATAGCAAAAGGTACCGCTAGGGTCTGGGGAGAGTGAGAAACAGGCAAACAATATCTTCATTCCCTCCATCCTAAAGGATAGAAAGTTTGTTTCCACTGAGACCTTGACTCTATATGTAAGGCTTTATATATACTTGCATAGATAGCATAAAAATAGGAATATGTATTATTGAAAAGTCTTGATCAAGTGATGTAAATGTGCCCTACCTGTACAAATATGCTATTGCAGTAGATATCTCCAACGCAACGCCCATAACGATCCTCATCAAATACCAAGATCCTGAGGCACTTCCCTTGTAGTATTCGGACTAACTCTTCCTTGGCCTCTTTCCCAAACGGCATTGCACTCTCCGGTGCATCGATTCCCCTGTAATCTATTATTTCCATGAAAACATAACAAACTATGCAAAATTTCATGGCAGTGAACAAATTTACCTCAGTCTGATCCGGTATTTTCGAGCTAGAATTTCCTCGTTCTGGATAGTTAGTACCCTGCAGCAGCAGAGTGCCACCAGAACGTCAATATTTTATAGTGGCGTTTTGGAACCTAGAGCAAATCTTAGACTGAAAATGGGGTTAAACGAACCGATAGCCGGCATCAATGATCTTTTGATGCAGAGCATCAGCTTTGGTATAATTTTTCTGTGCACGTGCTTTTGCTCTTTGAATAGCCGCTGTTTGTACTTCCCGTGGTACACAAGATGACTCCCGCGGATCTACCGTGTTAACATACACAGTTACTGTGTCCCCATCTGCAACGGCCTTTGCATCCACCTGCAGCACTTATTCATAAAGATTTTGGTAATCAAAGACCGGATGTGACACTGAGCAGAAAACCAAGATGAGAACACAGTTTCCCCACCGGAAGAGTTTCTAGTTCGAATTTGAGTCCGTGGGCATGAGGAGGAGGAACACCATCAGTGAGTTCTTCCAAAGCATGAGGCAAAGGAAGACCATAGAAAGTTAACAGTCCCTGAGTATTGCAGCAAAGCAGCCATAGATTAAATTAAACTTTGCCTTTGTATAAAATGTGTAGCTTAAAAGCAAGTAAACAAGTTTAAGATGGTACCTCTACATCAGCCTTCTGGTGTCTTTTTAAGGTTTGGATAACAAGCCTGGAGGCCTCTTCAGGCGTTTTAGGTGGAGGTTTTGCTTCTCTCCATGCTTCTGAAAGCTTTCTGTACCTTCATTTATGTCTCCAAGAAATTCAAATTCCAATAGAGGTAAACATTCTTTGCAAAAAATAAGATTCTTCCATCTGGGCAATGTTTGAATTTTGACAGTTAAGCTAAAAATTAGCTGGCGAACTATGCACAGATATCTAACATTTAGAATCTTCGTTTTACTTGAACACAATTAAAAAAAGAAAATGAAAATTTTGAAAATGTACGTGAATAAGTTAGAGACAAGTTAGCTCTTAAAATATGAACATTGCATATTGTACCAGTTAGCTTGAGCTTTCTTGGAAGAGACCACATGCTTCCCTAGTCCTTGAGGAACCTTAAATAACAAGTAAAATTCAACAACAGAAAACCAGAATCATGTCAACAGGAAGAAACCTCGGACAGCGTAATCATTTCATTTTGGTGTCAGCCATTGATATTAAGTAGAACCCACCTGAGAGGTGATCTCAAAGGTGTAAAGATCATGGGCCAGAGCAAAAAACCCAGCGGTGGTGGCCGTGACTCCATGGTGGCCGGCGGAATCCGGCTCGTTACTGGGCTTGCCACAGCACAACAATCTTAGGGTGTTTCCCATTCCTCAGATCTAAGAGCAATTCTTTCTTCCTGAATTTTCTGAAAGAAATTCGAAAGGAAAGAAATTCAAAAAGTTGAGGTGGGAGAGAATTTAAGGAGACTTCTTGAGGTGGAAGCTTGTGGCGTGGGCGTTAGATTTTCGAAGAACGTGTTTGGAATGAATTATTGCAAACGGGAAGGCCGACGTGCCCTTTTGTTATTGGTTATTTGTGAGAATGATGTCACCTGGGCTGGCATAATAGTTTTTCTGCCCGGAGGGTCAACCTTTAAAAAAAAAAACCTATTTGTTTCTGAATTGCTCAACTTAGCTGTAAAATTGGATTTTAAGTTCCCATTTATTTCTCTTTTTCTTTATCATTATTTCATTAGATCCAATCTAAAGAATTTTAACTACTTTAATGAAATCAATGACATATTTTTTCTTGACTTTGAAATATCATGGAATAAAAAATGACTCACTAAATTAGATGGGCTTCTTATATTGTGAAGTAGCAGTTGATCAACACAGCTTGACGCGATTTTTATTATGAGTCATCGAAAAACAAAATCTGCGTGTTTCTAACACATAAGTGTGGTTGCGTACATACGACTTCTTTATATCCCGCCATACGTGGGAGCCTCTGTATCAATGGGATAATAGGTGTGACCCAATGACCCATAATTTTAACATATACGCACGGGAAACTCTCGTCATGAAATGAAATCACCTTTTATTACTAGATATATTCGGATTCTTTTTTTTAAGTAATTTTTCCTTAGGATGTCTGCATGTCAATTTGACTAATCAATTCTCTTACGAAGCTATTAACTTCATGAGTGCTGCATTAGAATATTTTTTAAGAACCATTTGAGGTAGACTAATAAACAAAATTATTGTTGTTGAGAAGATAACCTATATATTCATCAACCTTCTTTGGAATTAATTGCTCTCTGTTTCTCCGACATAACCTGATGGAAACAGATAAGAGATAATCAACTTGAAATAAGAAAGTTGAGAGTTTGAATCCCTCTAACGGTATTTGTGAGTAATTCCATCGTTTGGGCTCCATAATAGTGTACCCATGTATATAATCTGTCTTTTGTCCGAATCTATTATTGAGATAGATATTATAGATAATTACTTTGTATATTTTATGTAGATAAACTTATAAGATAAGGATAGGTTTTATCCCTTTCTTGTAGGCTTAGTTAGTTCCCTTTATTGTAGGCTTGGTTAGTTCACAGAGAGTATATACATACGTTAACTTGTAAACAGTTTTCCCATGAATCAAATTATATGATTCTTCATGGTATCAGAGAGAACCTCCTGTCACGCGTAGTCAGTTGTCGATCAAAAGTTTTTCCTTGTCGATCAAAATTTTTTTTTCTGGTTGTGTCGATCAAATTTTCTAGCTGCTCAAAATTTTTTTACGTCGATCAAAATTTTGGTCTCATTTTTGTTGGTCCTATTCTTGTCGACAACCATTTTCAGCAATCGACTACATTTTGCGTTCTGAGTCACTGCATTTTATATAGCGATGCCAGCTGAGGTTTCGTTTGACACTGCAATGCCGTCTACATTTGCGGGTCTCACGCTTGCACAGCAGTATCAGTTGGCACAGTTCATCGAACGTTTGAACGGAGGTAATTTTGGATCAAATGTTTCGATGCCAGATAAGAAAGATTCGGGTGCTGTTTCTTCCGCTTCTATTTCGTCGACTCGTTGGCTTTTGGATAGTGGTGCCAATGCTCATATTGTCAATGATTTGTCTCTTTTTACTTCGGTTATTACTGATAAAATAGCAGCTACAGTACAAATTCCGGATGGTACACATGTCGTCGTTCGTGCTGTTGGCACTGTCAAATTATCTGATTCTTTCGTTCTTCGTGATGTGCTGGGTGTTCCGGACTTCGCTTTTAATTTGATTTCTGTTAGTCGTTTGGTGAAAGATTTCAATTGTACACTGACTTTTGGCCCGGATTTTGTATTGTACAGGAGATACACTCGAGGAAGCTGATTGGAGTGGGTAGGCAGCATGATGGACTCTACAGCTTGGTGCCTAATTCGGCTGGTGTTGTGCATGCGGCGATCAAATCTGATGAGTCTCTTTGGCATCGTCGCATGAGTCATCTTCCGCTATCTAAGTTTCGTTTTCTTCCGTCTATCATTGTTTCTAATAAAGATCTGTTTTGTGATGCTTGTAGTCGGGCTAAGCAAACTCGTCTGCCCTTTCCTGTTAGTACTAGTGTTACTACTCACGCATTTGACCTTATTCATTGTGACATTTGGGGACCTTATAAAACGCCTAGTTTATCGGGTGCACGTCATTTTCTCACCATCGTTGATGATTATAGTCGCAGTACTTGGGTATATTTAATGCAAACTAAGTCTGACACTAGTCGGTTTTTGTTGCATTTATTGCGTTGGGTGTGTACTCAATTTGGGAGGTCCGTTAAACGAGTCCGTAGTGACAATGGGTTAGAATTTACTAGCACTACCCTTCTGGGTTATTATGCTGAACACGGGATTGATGCACAGACTTCTTGCGTTCATACTCCACAACAAAATGGTGTTGTTGAACGTAAGCATAGACATCTTTTAGAGGTTGCTCGAGCTCTTCGTTTTCATGCTAATCTGCCTATCATGTTTTGGGGGGAATGTATTCTTACTGCTGTGTATCTTGTTAATCGCATGCCTGCTGCCATTCTTAAAAATAAAACTCATTATGAACTCTTGATGGGTCGTTTACCTTCTTATACACATCTTCGTGTTTTTGGTTGTTTGTGTTATGGTTACACTTATCATGGTATGCATGATAAGTTTGCTCCGCGTTCTGCACCTGGTCTTTTTCTTGGTTATCCACATTCACAAAAGGGATACAAGATCTTTGATTTGTCTAAACGCAAGGTTTATGTTAGTCGTGATGTCACTTTCTATGAACATATTTTTCCATTTTCTATATCTTCTCGGTCTGTTGGTTATTTTCTCCCAGCATCTTCCGCACCTGAGCCCTTTTGCTGGGACGTGTCTCCACCTGCTGCCCCTCCTGCGGACGCAGCTCCAGCTGAGCCGCATGCAGCTTCGCCTTTTGCTGCTGTCCAGCCAGCCAGCGCTGGTTCGTCTGATTCAGACCAGCCTGGACCGTCTGATCCGGTCCGGCCAGCAGCCCCTTCGCCGCTGCTGGCCTCTGCTGCACCTCCTGTTTTGTCTACTTCATTACCTCCTTCGCGCAGTATGCGCACTCGTCAGTTGTCACATCGTCTTACAGATTTTGATATTGCGTTGCCCCCGTCGCTTGTGCCCTCTGCTGTCTCACCCTCTCCTACGGCGAACTCAACGGTATTTGCTTTATCCAGCTTTCTTTCATATGCACGTTTATCTTCCTTTTATTATGGTTTCGTGGCGGCCATCACTGCTGGGGATGAGCCGGTTTCTTTTAAGCAGGCAGTTAAACATGCTCATTGGCGCGATGCTATGCAACGTGAGATTGCGGCTCTTGAGGCTAATCATACTTGGGATGTTGTTTCTTTACCTCATGGCAAACGTACTATTGATTTTAAGTGGGTGTACAAGGTAAAATATAATCCTGATGGATCCATTGAACGCTATAAAGCTCGCCTAGTGGTGCGGGGCTATACTCAGGTCGAGGGTGTAGATTTTCATGAAACTTTTGCGTCGGTTGCTAAACTTGTTACTGTTCGGTGTTTGTTGGCTGTTGCGATGGTACGTCGTTGGCATGTTCATCAGTTAGATGTTAATAATGCATTTTTACATGGTGATCTAACTGAGGATGTTTACATGCGTATTCCTCCTGGTTTCGCACGTCAGGGGGAGAATCATGTGTTTAAGTTGCGCAAGTCTTTATATGGTTTATGCCAAGCTTCTCGTAATTGGTATGCTAAATTTACTGCTTCTCTTGTTGCGCTTGGCTACGTTCAGTCTCACGCTGATCCCTCGTTGTTTCTTTTATCTGACTCATCTTCGGTTGTCGTTGTTTTGATTTATGCTGATGACGTCATTGTTGCTGGTAATGATCTCAGTCGTATTTCCGCTTTAAAGGCTTATCTTGATCACAAATTCAAGATCAAGAATCTTGGTTCTTTTAAGTATTTTCTTGGTATTGAAGTTGCACGTTCGCCGGCTGGCATGGGTTTAAATCAGCGTAAGTATGTTCTTGATATTATTAATGAATGTGGTCTACTGGGCAGTCGTCCTACTAGTACGCCTACGGATCAGAAGGGCCTGTTTTCGGAGTCGGATCCTCTCTTGGATGATCCTGCTTTTTATCGTCGTATTGTTGGTCGTTTACTTTATCTTACGGTTACACGGCCAGATATTTCTTTTGCTGTTAATACTCTCAGTCAATTCATGCATGCTCCGCGTAAGTGTCATTTGGATGCAGTGTTCTATTTGTTGCGCTATCTTAAACGTGCTCCAGGACAGGGTCTCTTCTTTCCCGCTACGTCCTCCTTAAGTCTTCGCGCCTACTGTGATGCTGATTGGGCAGGATGTTCACTTACGCGGCGTTCGACTACTGGATACATGGTTTATCTTGGCTCTGCTTTGATTTCTTGGCGTTCCAAGAAACAGCCGGTGGTTTCTCGTTCTTCGGCTGAAGCAGAATATCGTGCCATGGCTTATGCTGCTAGTGAGATTGTTTGGTTACGTCAACTTTTGTATGATCTCAGTGTCTCCATTACAACCCCGATTTCTCTTCATTGTGATAATCAGACTGCTTTGCATATTGTTGCTAATCCTGTTTTTCATGAACGCACCAAGCACATTGAGATTGATTGTCATTTCGTTCGTCAACATTATCTCAATGGACTTATTCATCCTTGCAAGGTTCCGAGTGCTCAACAGTTAGCTGACAGTTTCACTAAGGCGCTTGGTCCTGACAAGTTTCGACATTTTTTGAGCAAGTTGGGCATTCTTGATATTCATGCGCCAACTTGAGGAGGAGTATTGAGATAGATATTATAGATAATTACTTTGTATATTTTATGTAGATAAACTTGTAAGATAAGGATAGGTTTTATCCCTTTCTTGTAGGCTTAGTTAGTTCCCTTTATTGTAGGCTTGGTTAGTTCACAGAGAGTATATACATACGTTAACTTGTAAACAGTTTTCCCATTAATCAAATTATACGATTCTTCATCTATCAGATACCGATTTAGATCCCTACATTCCATGTGGTACCGGGAGTGACAGAGACCCTTACTGGTTAAACCCGTGTATATAAATTGTCTTTTGTCGAAATCTATCAGATACCTGATTTACCCTTATACTTTTTGTGGGACCGGAGGTGACAAGTACCTTAGTGGTTGAGCTACAACACAATTGCTCTCTGAGTGAGAAGTTTCATATGTTAGTTCGTTTGATTTGGCAATTTATCCAAATCCTTTTTTTTGTAAATTTTTTAAGAACTCGAGATAGTTAATGAAATTTGAGTTTCAGCATTGATGAATTTCGAATTTATGATCCGAACGTGATTTTGAGTTTTTGACTTTCCCTTCACCGAAAGGAGGAGCGGCGGAAGAAGAGAACAGGAAAGGAAGGAAGCTGGAGGAGTGGCCAGGGGTGATAGAAACTAGGAAGGTTGGTTCCTTTCACGGGGGATAGGATCCCCTCACCGCAAAGAGGTGTGGTGACGCGTGACCGCGCGACACGTGGCAGCAAGAGGAGGTGGTGAGGCTAGATGCAGGTAACATTCATCTAGACTCACCATCCTCCCTTGTTGCCACATGTCGCACGGTCACAAAAGAGGTGAGGAAACTGGGGGTGAAGAGATCCCAACCCCTTTCATGGGGTGTTTGGCCTGATGAGGTGGTCAGTGGTCGGAGAGTTAATCCATTGCGTCGATGCGCGTGTAGGACAGATTGAAGACAAATTAAAATATATGTGCATGGTCCTTAGGACATATCACAATGGTTTTAATTAGGGTATTTCGAAAAGAATGTCAGCGGTTCGAACCTTGCTGAAGTTAAGCTTGTTTGAACCCTCTTCAAGCTAGATGCATAGTATGTGAGCATTATTGGCTCGTGGAATGACCTGATAGGCTGACAGTCCAGTCCGTCGATTGTTCCTTTGTTGTTAATGGGCTCTTTGTGCTGTCTTTATGCTACGATAAACTTATATTAGTGGATCTTGAAAAACTGATTTATATCTCTACACACCTTATTAGACTGGAGATGGCATAAAACTTTATTGGTTGAGTTTCAAACTTAAAATATATGAGCATGGATATTTTGATAGTGACGTTTCAGGTGTTACTGAACGAATGAGATCCTCTAACCCCCTCCCCGTGACCGCCTGTCACGTGTCAGCGGGGAGGGGTGGTGAGGCTGGATGCGGGTGACCCCCATCCAGCCTCACCACCCCCCTTGCTGCCACGTGGCGGGCGGTCACGAAGGGGGTGAGGGAGTGGGGGGTCAGACGATCCTGACCCGTTACTGAAACCGCTTTGTCATTGACTTGGGAGGTTGTCTGAAATTTTTTTACAAAAACGTCTTGTTTATACCAAAAAATTCCCAGTTCGTACCAAAAAATAAAATTTTTAATTAAAAATGACAATATTTCTAACTTTCTCCCCGTTTAAGGCCTCTTTTTTTTAATTAAAGTTGTTAACTTCCCACTTGACTGAAGGAGACACTGAAGGCATGCGTCTTAAAGTGGATGGGATCATGTACGCATACAATCTTTGATATATTTGTATGTCCAAGGCACCTTAAGATGGCGGGATCTTTTTTTGATAGGATCCTCTCAGTCATTTTCTCTCACCCCACGAGTCACCGCACGACACGTGGCAGCAAAGAGGGTGGTAAGGCTAGATGAGAGTGACTCGCATCTAGTCTTACCACTCCACCCTACTACCACGTGTCGCATGGTCATGAGTGGGATAAAGTGATTGAGAGTGAGGAGATCTCATTCTTTTTTTTTAGCTCTACCATTTTTGGTGGGTCTTGATAAATTTTTGAAGATCCATCACTTTTAGGATGCACACGAACACGTTACATGTGGTGAGCACACTTAATCTCATCTACCCCTTAGAGAAGGCAAAACTTTTAGTTCAATGGTTTTTTATGTTGTCAAAATTTTGAACAATAAAAATAGACGGCGAGTGTCTGAACTAATCGATCAAGTCATGTAGAAACAAGGTTAAGGTTTACCATTATGTACATCAATTGCATGTATCACTATACTTATACTTGACACATATCGTAATGATATACGGTGAATTATCTTCAGTGAGTGATTGTCTCGAAAACATCCTACCAAACTATAAGAATAATGATAATTGGTATGCTCTTAGAAAAATGAAATACTAGTATGCATATTAACTTTTTTTTTGTGATTAGGATCATTATTTTGTGATCATAGTCATGATTTTGTGACTGCAACTATGATTTTAGCCGTGAAAAGTGGCTTCTGGCTTTCAAGAGAAAATAAATGGGGACGCCTCCTCCTAAACAAACATAGTGAGAGTGCTTCTTACGAATGGGTAACCTAACTTATCAACCATGCCCCATTAAATTTCATACTCTCTATCTCTTTATTTATAAGCCCACATTACTATTTTAAAATGTCTCAAAATATAAATCGATTTGTTTTAAATGTTTAATGTTTTAACCAATTTTTTATAAATTTGTGTGTCATTTTAAAATAAAATTATATTTTAAGACCGAAGAGTAAATTGATTTGTGTTGCATTGGACTGAACTAAGAAAAAGGACCCTTAGCTGTGATATTTTTTTATTTAAATTTTAACTGCGAACAGGCATACCTATCAAACTTTATAGCGCCACTGTTTTCCACCCTTTACTAAATCCAATTAATCCAATGAAAATCAACCCCTCGTACTTTGTAATTTCTATTGCTAAAACTGTAATATTCATTGTTACCATTTTGTGAATCATACATTCAAATGTAAAAGCCTATAAGTGCATAGAGGTAAAAAAAAAATGTAGAAATATGGAAGCCTGTTAAATTTTGTTGTTTTCCTGTTTGCGAAAGAATTCAACAAGGTAGAACCGGGATCTGGATCTCCTGACCCTTCCGGTATTGAATGACCCCTTGACACGTGTCACACAGGGAGGGTGGTGAGGCTGAGTAAGGATCACGCGCACCTAACCTCACCACTCCTCCTGTGTGCCACGTGGCGGGCGGTTGCAAAGAAGGTGAGAGAGAGGGGGTTAGAGGATCTCCTTCCGTAGAACGGATCATTAATGTTGGTCTCTGATAAAGTCAGGGTTTGAAGGACCCATTATCTAGTGATGTACGGATTTAGTAAAACGTGTCACGTCAGGATTTGAGGAGTGTTTCATCCAAAATTGCGATAGTTTCATTATTCTACAATAAAAAAATTGGCGTTTCCGGAACAGTTCCTCCCGTATTTGTGCAGGATTCCGTCGAATCACGAATAGACTTCAGCATTTGTGAAGGGTATGGTGAGGTGCCGGATCACTTTAGGATCTGATATACGCAGTCTTACCCTACACATCCCGTGTTTGTGAAGGGTTTCGTAAGGAGTCGAATCACGAATAGATTTCCGCATTTGTGAAGGGTTTGGTGAGGTGCCGGATCACTTTGGGATCTGATGTACGCAGCCGTACCCTACACATCTCGTGTTTGTGCAGGGTTCCGTAAGGGGTCGAATCACGAATAGATTTCTGCGTTTGTGCAGGTTTGGTGAGGTGTCGAATCGCTTTGCGATCTGATGTATGCAGTTTTACCCTACACAGCTACACTTTGTATAACGTGTTTCCGGAGCTTGAACTTGTGACCTCAATGTCACAAATCATCAACCTAACTAGTTGCTGTAAGATTCACATTCAACATAAAAAAAGTTTTCTTGTAAAAGATGAAATTGTGGCGACGATGTGACATTCTGCACCAATAGAGTTTGATTAACTAACTATTCAAGTCCTTGATTTTTTTTTAATTATCATTGAATAGAAGAGTACTTCTCGTTTTATATGACTGTAAGATACATGTTTTGAATGCATAAAATGTATGATGAGACCAAAGTTTATTTGCTCGGATAAGACAAGACTTCCAAATTAGTCAATAACGATCAACGTAAGGCCACCTCGGCCAGTTAACCCGTCAACCTCGGCTCAGTCTAGGTAGGTAATCCAAGGCAACTAAGGCAGGGCAGAGTCTCATCTTAGTTCTTTATCAGGTCGGTCGCATACCTAAGGCAGGTCAGCCCGGCCCCCATTTTATCTAATCAATATGCAAGGGCAGACAACTCTGCTAATCAGCTCAACTGCCCATAAAGCACCTCAGATCGGCAAGTACTCGACCCGGTCAGAACATGGTCAGACCTACCGCAAGCCTGCTCAGCTTAGCTCGGCATACCTCATTGTTCCTCTTGGCCGAACCACACTCAGAGCAATTCAGCTCGGCCATTATGCGCTTTGGCAGACCAAGCTCGGCCACAGTATGCCTAAACAGAGTACTGCTACACAACTAGCTTGGCCTTTTAGCCTAACACGTGGCGCCACTTGGCCCCCATGCAACCCAAAACTGCCAACAACGTAGTTCTCTATTCCCACATGTCAGTCATGCAAGAAAGGACAGTCAGCACAACAAATATCAGCTACTGCGTGGCAATTATGCAAGGCAGAATTGCCACCTAGACATCCAGGTGTCATCACCACCTCCATTATGGGACACGCAACTCTCAGCTTCAACCACTATAAATAGAAGCTTCATCAAACATAAGCAAGAGCAAGTCCTTTCTAAATCTTTTCGGACAAGCTCTCTTCAAGCTATTTCCAGTCTAAATGACACCTCAGACTCAATATTCCTCGGCTCAGGCCATAACTGCGCCTCAGCCGACCCACATAAACAGGTTTATTCAGCCTTTGATTCCAGCATAAGCTATACACTAAAATGCCCACAACTGACTTGAGGGTCGGAGGGTTTTCCCCAGGGCATTGACCTTGGGCCTCAAATGTTACCTTTTTTTTCTCAGGTTCTATAGACGGACCTTAACGGAGAGCTGACGGCATACCACAAGGATTGTCTCCAATCCACTTGGTGAAGGTCCGACTTCATCCATGTATATATATATATTCTTCAAATTCTAATATGTTGCAATCAATATATATATATATATATATATATATATATATATATATATATATATATATATATTTTTGGAGGAAGGGATATTTTTATTCAACGTAAGAAGTTCAAGGTTACAATCATATCTACAACTCACAACTAGCTATTTACAGCACTATTGAAATCAGTAAAACAAACTTGATTTGCTAACATCAATTTACGTACGCGGTATACTATATCATCTCTAACACGTGTAGGAGTAGGAAATTGGGTAATGCAGTCGTGAACTTTCTGGTTTCTCCAGTACCAGATGCTCCGCAATGCTTCTCGAAAAAGATACCTCCATTCGCACAACCCTTCCGCAGAGCTCCACGATTCCTGCAGGTTGACGGCAACCCATTGGAACGGATTATCATAGCTGCAAAATCGCATGAAGTCTTGTCGGCGCACCAAGAGCATCCAAACTTGCCTCGTCCACTTACAATCCCGTAGGGTGTGTAGCGTATCCTCTACCGCTGAACCACACACCTTGCAAACATCGCTAGTAGCAACGTGATGATCCCGCAAGTTCTTACCCACTGGTAATGCATTGTGGCATGTCAACCATAAGAAAAAATTTAGCCTGCAAGGACCTTTCATAGCCCATATATTGTTCCAAGTGGAGTCAATCGACGTGGTAGATTCATGACCTTGTAACCGGTATGCACTAGCAACAGAAAACGCCCCGGAAGAAGAACCCCGCCAGATTGGTTGCTGTGTAGGTTCAGGGTGTCGGGTGTTACATGTTTCCAAACCGGAGCGGAGGAGCTGAACAGAACTGCGAATGTGTCGCCATACGGACGATGTATTTGATTTAGACCCAGACTGGAGAATGTCGCCATATTTGCATCTTAAGACGTTTACCTATAACTTGTCCGGATTTTGTATGAGTGTCCAGCCGAGTTTGGCCAGCATTGCTTGGTTCATGTCACGAAGGCGTTTTATTCCCAAGCCACCAGATGACTTGTCTTGGCAGAGTTTATCCCAAGCAACCCAATGCAACCGATGCATTGTTGCTGTCTCGCCCCAGAAGAATTTCCGCACAATTTTCTCTATTTCGTCTACCAAGCCCAAAGGAATACGCACCGTTTGCATAGCATAAGAAGGAATCAAGGACAACACGCTTCTAATCAATACATACCTTGCTGCATGAGATAAAACTTTCGTCTTCCATGTACCCAGTTTTGCACGCACTTTGTCGAGTATGAAGTTATACATGAGCTTGCCACTTCGACCATGGATGAAAGGCATACCCAGGTATGTCCCAAAGTCATTAGTTCGGCTGATCCCCATCCGAGCAAACGTGTGGGGCAAATAATCAACAGGCACGTTCTTAGACATCAATACACACGATTTGGATACACTTATCGTCTGACCCGTGTGTTTACAAAATGCCCTTATAATATCCTCCATGCTGTTTGCCTGCCGCGATGATGCCTCTCCAAAGAGCAGTAGGTCGTCTGCAAAAAATAGATGCGAGATACTCGGTCCCCGTGGCGAGGATTTCATGGGGCACCAGCTGCCATCTTGCTCAGCACGTTGTATGTTTTGTGATAGTGTTTCCATGCAGAACAAGAACAAGTAAGGAGCAAGTGGGTCTCCTTGACAAATCCCCCGTTGAGGCCGAAATTCTTCTAACCGCTTGCCATTCCACAAAATAGACAAAGTAGAAGATGTGATTGTAAACATGATGAGATTAGTAAGTTCCCGACTAAAGCCCACCTTAAGTTGTACGGCTTCAAGGAAATCCCAACGCACCTTATCGTACGCCTTCTCCAAATCAAGTTTGATAGCCATATATCCCTTATGCCCCTTCTTCGTGCGCATGGTATGAATCAATTCTTGTGCAATGATAATATTGTCAGCAGCTTGTCGCCCAGGAACAAAAGCACACTGCGTTGGCGAGATAACTTTCCCAATGATAGTTTTAAGGCGATTAGCAATAACTTTGGTAATAATCTTTACAATCACATTCATCAATGCAATAGGACGAAATTGCGAAGCTCCTTCCGGATTGGTACCCTTCGGAATCAGCGATATCAGCGTGGCATTCATTTCCTGCGGATGTGTCTGGTTGCGAAAAGCCTCCAACACAAATTCTGTAACTTCTTTCCCTACTATCGGCCAGTTCCTTTGATAGAAAACTAGAGGAAGACCGTCCGGACCGGGGGCTTTATACGCCCCCATTTGAAAGATAGCTTGCTCAACCTCCGTCTCATGAACAGGACGATTCAACCATCTTCGATCTGAATGGGTAAAGGCTGGAATATGTATATCATCCAGTGAGAACACGTCCCCATCAACGCTTGAAAATAGATCCTTATAGTGTTGAAGAATGATATTCTCCACAGCTTGAGGATCATCCTTCCATACGCCTTCCTTGTTCTTCAACCTAGTAATTTGAAGCCTCCTACGTTTCGCTACAATTGATAAATGAAAGTACTTACTATTACGTTCACCATCAATGAGCCATTGTAGGTTACTCTTTTGCTGCCAGTATGTGTCCTCTTGCGCAAGTATATCGTGAAATTCGGTACGAAGCTGCTTCTCTAGTTTAGTCAAGTAGGATGAGGGTTTCTCGGCCAAAGTGCTTTGAATTCCAGCTATTCTAGCTAAGCATCGTCGACGTCGCTGTGACAAACTTCCAAAGATATTACGCCGCCAAGCGTCCATGCGACCTTTGAATTCCTCCACCGTCCTACAATAATCCCCATGGATTGGTCTCCAAGCAGATTGCATGAAAGATGTGAAGTCCTTGTGATCCATCCAACACGCTTGAAATCTAAAATGTCGCTGTAGATTATCTTCCTTCGTAGGCATATCTGTGTTTAGGAATAGAGGACAATGATCCGAATAAATGCGGGGAAGATGGTGCAAAGAAGATGAAGTAAAGTTCAGAAACCACTCCTTATTTCCCCAAGCCTGATCAAGTCGTTGCTCAATTAGATGTTGATCGGATCTCCCGTTGGACCAAGTGAAACGCGGTCCTGAGAAGGCATGCTCCATGAGATTACAAGCGTCCAACATAGTTAACATCCGATCTACCCCAGAACCTCCCAAGGGCCGACCCCCGCGTTTATCTTCTTGCTTTACCACCATATTGAAATCTCCTATTAACAACCAGGGAATGTTTACATGGTAGGCCATTTGCTCAACATATTCATATAAATGCTCCCTAATTTCACCGTCGGGTGATGCATAAACGAGTGATACGATGCATACTACTGATGATTCTGTGATCACAGCAATATTCAATACTTGAGCAGTGTAGGAGAGAACTCGTATTTGAATATCTTTATCATGCCAAAAACACCATAGACCACCTGCAAAACCTCTTGCTTCACCTGCAATCAATATATATTTAACAACATGAACGGTTGAAATAACAACCATAAACAGGCAACACGTATTTTTATTTTTGTTTTACATCAATGTGTTTTGCATGTGTTATTCGTATGTTACATGCACATTGCAAACCATATATACTTATATACAACTAGGTTATCAAGGACGAAGCATTTGTTCTATTAGTTCGAAGATTGATTTTATTAAACAGATATGAGTTATAAGCATATCGATACACATTACAAATCCAGAAATGTGTGTGTTAGGTGTAACAATATACAACAATCTTCAAAAATTTAGATATATGGCTTGAATTCGTCTTCAATATAATATAAACTTTAACATTTGACAAACACGCTATAAAAAATTGTGATGGTTTGAGATTTTATCTCAACACTTCCACAAGTTTTACGATGATCCTTAATCAAATATTCAATCATTTAGTCGTTGATTATGATCCAGTAAAATATAATTAGAATAAACCGATGACTTAATAGATACCATATGTGTTTGTCTTTACCTTTTATTATTTGTCTTTCGTTATTTGTCTACACAGGTACATATACATATCGGGTTTCACTAAAAGCAAATTCTTTATCTTTTGAGATAGATGTAATGTTTGACTGCTTCTAACCCTCCTCCGACCTTACCGATAGCTTTTGATGTCGTTATGATATACTGATTATGTTGTGTTGTTGTTGTATGTGTAACTGTTTAAGTTAGCAACTCAACGCATCTCAGTCACTTGTTTTAAGTTTTAACCCACTTGACTAAATAATCTAATTTTCTTCTGCTATCAATTACTTCATATTTTGATTTAGAGCATAAACTCTTACTACTTACTCATCGACTAATAATAACTTAAATACTAACAAACCAACACAAATATATAACTGAAGAAAATTACAAAATAAATGAAATAACTGCGTTATTTAAATTAACCGAGAGTCGATATGTCTACTAAAGTTTCTTAAAGAATTTGCCTAATTAAGTTTCATCAATATAAAATCGGCCTTGTTTAAAGCCAAAAGTCGAGTTATCCAGCAAATTATTCATCTAATGGGAAGAAAATATATAGCCAAGACTCAAGAAGCATTATTGAAGGACAATCATTCGGAAACATTTCTTTTTCCATAACCTTTTTCTTTTTCTTTTTTAATTTTAACATCTTATCCACAATTCGTTTAAATACTTAACATTAATCACGGAAAAAGTTGGCTAATGTCACGTATTTAAAATATGATTGGCGAAATGTTAAAAAAGTTTAATAGATAAAATATTATCATAAATAGTTTTGTGGCCCATGTTCGTTTCCTTCTTTGAAATGTCACATCACGATTCATTTTGTTGTTAAAGCAAAAGGTCATTCAAGGAATCCCACAGTCCAAACTCTAAGGATCATCCAAACTATTCCTTAATCTAAACTCCAAAGATTATTGTGTAGGATGCAAATCAAGAGTGGAGAGGCATTCTAGTTTAGGTGAACACTTACGCAGTGACCCACACGAAGTGTCCTCCTGCAAACCACACTGTGTGTATTGGAATCGAACTCTTGACCTTTTGAAGCAAATCTCAACCTGAGTATCAACTGAGCTATGTCTTAGAGACACGATTCATTTTGTTATTGTTATACGTTATGATCCACTTTTTGAAGCAAGCAAAACTTATAATATTAAAAAAAGATAACTATTATAGGTCTTAGAAGTTAATTTACACATTATTTATTGATTTATTGACAAATAATAGGCTGACCATCTAATTTTAAACACAATTACATCTTGATGCGATACTCATTTTAATATTACATTGTATCAGCAGTGACGACAGCTAGCTTGCAGCATAACAAAAATGAAGAATTGATTTTTACCAATCATAATTTAATAAACATATACCATTTTTATTTTAGTACTATTAATTATCATTTTATGGTTTATTTTTGTCGATAATTAGATAAAATGGTTGTATATTTATCAAGTTAGAGTGCGTGAGAATCCATTTTGTAAAACTATTATCTAAAATATGTTATACAACACTTTATTCGTCTTAATAATTGCCTTAATTTGAGCATATAGTTTATTTCAAGCTTAAGAACTTTACATTTTCAGAAAAAACGTAAGAAGTCCACATGTGATGTTTTCAAAATGCAGTAGAACACGGGATGAGATCTCCTGTCCCTCATTCCCTTCACCTCATACGTCACTGCACGACACGTTGCAGTATGGGTGGATGGTGAAACTAGATGCCGGTGAATCTCATTTAGCCTCACCACCCACCCCTTACTGCCACGTGTCGTACGGTGACGCGTGGGGTGAGGAGTTTACGGTGCGGAGATCCTAACCCGTAGAACACTCTACCGCTTATTTAAAGATTATCGAGTTTATAATTCAGTTAGTATTTAAACCATAGATTTTGATAAAAGAAAACATCAAGAAGCTACGGCGAGAAAAGCAAAGGCTACATACACGAGCATGTGCTACTATATGGGTTCAAATTTGAAAAGGTAAGCGGCGAAATAAAATCGAAGCCTCCAATCATGCACCGATACGTGTAAAAACTGATCAGTGGTTTAAAATAATTTTTTTTAAAAAAAGAATAATTTATACACGTAATAACAGGTAATTAAAATCTTCATATTTTGATTCACAGTTGGCCTAACAAGTACTGGACTAGTAGGGAGAAGTTAGTATATACAAATTTTACTGCAACACTACAGTATATATCTAGTAACCGAATGTCACGCTTCATGCATTTCTGTTTTGGTTAAGGGCGTGGTGGTAGTGGTTATGAGATTGTAGGCGATCATAATAGGAAAACTCTGCAACATTTAATCTTGAGCCCTTCAATTTCTTTCTTGCCTTTTCATCTTCCTCTTATAGTTCTTGTTTTTTCGAATCGTCCTACTCCCGCTCCCTTGTTCTTCGTCCTCCTCCCGCTGAATAGTACCGCCTTTTCATCTTCCTCTTATAGTTCTTGTTTTTCTTGCTTCGTCCTTCTCCCGCTCACTTGTTCTTCGTCCTCCTCCCGCTGAATAGTACCGCCTTTTCATCTTCCTCTTATAGTTCTTGTTTTTCTTGCTTCGTCCTTCTCCCGCTCACTTGTTCTTCGTCCTCCTCCCGCTGAATAGTACCGCCTTTTCATCTTCCTCTTATAGTTCTTGTTTTCTTGATTCGTCCTCCTTCCGCTCACTTGTTCTTCGTCCTCCTCCCGCTGAATAGTACCGCGACGGCCACTAGCTTCAAGTTTGATTGTGTATACCTGATTTCTGAAGCCTCATTTCCCCTCATTTTTGTTTCGCATCCTTTTGAAATGATTCTCTCTCCGGAATAAAACTTCTGTATTTTCCTCTGTTTTTTTTTTTTACATTTTGATTTTTGACATTTTTGTTGTGTTCTGGAGGATTTGTTGTTGATTTTGCTTCTTAATGTGTTCTTCTGTGTAGGTTAGTTGCGTTAGAGCTGTTTTGCGCCTTGCGGTTGCTTTGTAGTTTCTGATTCTCGGGAAATTTCTTCAGAGTTTTGTTGCCAGTTGAACTTTTGGTAAGCTTCTAGGTCTGTGGTGCTTTGGAGTATTTTGCTTTTGCTGAATGTCCTTGAGTAATTCTCATAGGTATATCTGGCAATCAACTATTCATAACCGCTTTTGCATGTAATGCGTGTTATTTTCTTGGTTTTTCTTGCAAAATTTTTTGGGTATATTTCTTCCTCATGCTTTTTGGATGATAAAATATATGGCAGCAACTTGTCGGACGAGATTACTTGACATTGATGATAATGGAGAAAGGATACAGTTAAAATTGGAACCCTATGTATCATTTTCAGACCCTTTCCTTATGATGTGTTGAAAGCGCCGGTTTAATTTTCTTGTCTGATTTTCTCTTGCATGCGAAGTCCCCATTTTTGGACTATATGTTGCTTGAGTCTTCCATTTTCAGCCGAAGTCTTCTAGTTGTTGTCGTCTTCTATTTATTTATTTTTTTGTGTTTGTTTTAGACAAACTGGTATTTTTTGGAAACAATGTAAATAGTAATACTTAAGGGATCAAGGCGAACCTTAACCCAAAAAATGCATCATAATGGAGATGCATCCCGTACATTGGATTGAAATCGCGAAACAACAGGCTGTTTTGGCAAATAAAGCCAAGGCAAAAGATTTGATATAATGCAATGGCAACAGGCTGCCATGCATAAAAAGTAAAACATAAAAAACGACGCTATAGTAAAATCTGTACTGTAAGCACATAACATGCTATGTGACTACAAGCTAGCAAAAAACCAAAAAACTATAATCAAGTCAGATTATTGTTCTAAGATATCAAGTGAGAGTAAGATTTAAGCACAACTCTATACACATGTGTACATATAAGACGTGTTACATCTCTGGATATAAAAGCAAGGCCTTCAAATATTTTCTTGTGTCTACCTTGCCATATGTAATACACTGTTGCAGTAATAGTCACTTTTACCGCCTTCAATTTAGTAACCGGTTGTTTTCTTTGTAATAGGTGGAATGGGAGCAGGCAGAAAGAAGAATCAACCTCCGGTGAAGGAAAAAGCCGAAGTTTCAAGGAGGGTAAATTGTAGTGTTTCTGCTAGAAATCTGAGGAAAAGCGAATATGGTGCTGTCATTTTTGGATGCAAGCACATGACTTTCCAGGAATGCATGCGGAAACAATTGTTTGGTAAGCTGACCTTGTATGGTTCATGTCATCAAAATTTTAGTCGTAATTATCTGTTCATCCAACAACGGACAGGGCTACCTGCAGGACATTTTTCCTACGTGAAAAATGTTACTCCTGGTCTGACTTTATTCCTCTTCAACTACTCCGATCGAAAACTCCACGGAATTTTTGAGGCTGTTAGCCCTGGTCGACTAAATATAGACCCTTATGCATGGACCACCGATGCAGGGGAGACTACACCATACCCTGCACAGGTAGAGAGCATGCCTCTGTCCATAATTAACCTCTCGATTTACTTTTGGTTTGCTTACTTCTAGTGCAACTCTTGTTTGCAAAGGTACGAGTCCGGGTCCAGAAGCAATGTCGTCCATTATCTGAAGATGAATTTCGCCCAATAATGAATGAGAATTATTATGAGCAGTTATTTTTCTGGTTCGAGCTAGACCATCAACAAGCAGGCAAGTTGACTGAATTGTTTTTATCTTCACCACCGCCACTCTCTATGCTGCCTCCACCCTTGTCAACTAGAGGTGATCCAAACACGGCACCCAGTGCTGCACCCAGCTTCGAAAGGAATGACATTGCCGATCGATCTAAGCATGCGGTTTGTGATGATATAAATGTTTATGCTCCACAAGAAATGGCAGAGATAACTGGAAGGAGGTTTCCATCAATCCCTTTTGGAAATGCTCCTCATCCCCAAAAGACCTGGAGTTCTTTGTTTAAGAAGGTAGAACAAAGTTCTCGTGTTACGAATTGCTCTGATGGGGTGAGTCTGCGTTCTGAAGCTTCTACAAAGCATTATGCTAAAGATATGCACCATATCTTAATGACATGCGCTCAAGATTCTGCGGAACATGAAGCCATGGATCAAAATCTCCATGCCGAGGAAGATTGGTCATGGGAGACAGAAAGCAATATTGCAGGATCAGCTGCTGAAGCGAATCAACTGTATGATACGCACACAGTCCAGCATGTCCTTGCTGACGGTGCGTGTTCTGTGGAAACTGAAGGAAATGCTAGAATTTTGTATACTGAAGAATTACAGCTTTCTGATAGTCAGACTTTGTTACTCAAGGTAAGTTAATATTTTTGTTCCTAAACTAGTGCTTATTCGCGATACTCATCACATCTCTTCTGTGAGTTCATGACGTTTAAATCATCGTCCTTGAAGTTAATGCATGACGTTGGGTATCTGAAAGGACGTCAACTGAGGCAAGATTTGAAAATCTACTGTCTGGAGCAAGAGCTGGTAAGTGCATCTGTGAGTATAGCATGGCAAAGTTCAGACAGTATCTGTTTTCTTGTAATAAGAAGCACTTCCCCTCTCTTGCTGGATTTTATGCCTTCTTGATGTAAACATAAATTGAAAACTTTTTTCTGAGAGAATGCATGAATCCTAATTTACTTTCTGTTAAACTTTGTTTTTTTTTTCCAGAAGGGAATACTGCACCAATATACTTTAACTTGGCACTAAAAAATTGTTCTCAGATAGAAACATTGTCAATATCATGTTCAATTCCTTCTGTTTTCCTTGACTCTACCTTTAATCTTTCTGTGTGTGCTGTCCATTCACATATTTTAGTTTTGCTTTGAAGTTACTAATGGTAGCTTGACATAAGAAGTCTTCGATGGCATATGAAACTGGCATCAGAAGTGTATACTGTGCATTGACGTCTTCCAATTTTGATTTGAAACTACCAATGGTAAATTTATGTTAGAAGTCTTGGTTGGCTTATGAAACTGGCATTATAGTATTTTGTTCTATGCTTTGTTCAAGGTTGAATCATTGAATCAAGTCATGTCTCCATGCCTTTTCAGGCTACAAGTTTCCTGCTGGGCAATTTCACTATGGGCAAATGACATGCAGTTCCATTAACCTTCTCTTTTTCTGCAACTGGCCATTGTTATTTCTTGGACATTGTTAGGGCATACTTCTTGCTTCTTACTTGTGCATGTCATTAACTGAAACCTCTGTTATATATCTCCCAGAAAGGCGAGCATGAATTTTGAAGAATGGAGGAAAAGTAGGTTTAAGTTCAGGGAACATTTGGGTGGGAAATCGAAAATAAGGAAAAAGATGACTATGACCAAATATGAAATGACTTTACATCCTCATTTCATTTTTGGTTGATTGCTTATGCCAAATAGTTTTTTTTTTGTAATTAAATTTTATAGATAAGCCTAAATGGCGGATTTACAAGGGTAGTTGCCTGAACCGCATCATGAAGCTTGACATTAAGATATAGACGTCTTACAATTGACTATTCATTAACTAGCACCAACCTTTACAAAAAAAAAAAGAAAAAGAAAAAACCTTGGGGAGGCAACAAGAGTCAAGCATATACAAAGAATAAAGTTTGTAAAGCTAGCCATAAGGAGTCCATCTTCCATATGTGGCTTCCCCATGTTCCTGAGCATGCCAGAGTGATTTCTGCGTGAATGCTGAAATTAACTTCACTTCTTATTACAGATGCATCATTTCCTCATAAAAAAATATGAAAATTAAATATTAGAATCTTGCTCACCCTACCTTCACTATTTCATTTGCGTGCTACAGTTTCATTGTTCTTTTGGTTCTTAATTTTATCCCTTTTTAGCCGAACTAGCTTGCAACCTTTTCATATAGACTTCTGATTATCAACTCCAAATGCATAACATTAGGGCAATTTATCAGCCTTGGTCTTGGTCGAACATTAGGATGCAGTAATTTGTATCGTATTTCAGAGATATATAGAAATGATAGGCTGAACCTACTCAATGCCTTCCAAGTGTTAAATTGGAAGTCCAAAGCTCTGCTGAAATTTCTTCTTATATGTGCTATAGGACTATTAGTATGATTAACTTTGAGTTTAAGACTTGTGTTTGTAACTTCTCTTTGTGATAGCGAGTATTTCTATGATCTTGATATATGTATTAAATCATTAAGTAAAAGCATGTTGACACTTTTTAATTAACAGTCTTGTGAACTTCTATTCTTATATATGCTTGCCCTCCAGGCTGAATCCAAACTGGAGATGCTGCAGTTGAAGAACAAAAACGATACCCCGACTTGTAGGCCTCCATCATCCGATGGCTACTTTGAGGAAGCGAACTTTGAGATATTTAAATCTGTTTCAGAATCAGATGACTGTATACTTGTAGTTGGGGGATATGATGGCTCTTCTTGGTTATCAGATTTGAGTTCCTTTTCACTTTCTCATAATCTTGCTAAACCTATAACTTCAATGACTTCTATTCGTGCCCATGCATCAGCAGCAAAAGTGAATGGTGAACTCTTTCTGCTTGGTGGTAAACATGACAACATTTGGTATGATACTGGTATGTGCTTTTGTTCTCAGCCTTTTACTTATGTATGCTCTAATCATCTTGATAAGATGTTAAGAAGACCCATACTTGTTTTCAGTTGAATCTTATAACCCAGCATCCAATAAATGGTTTAGGCAGCCCTCTCTTAACCAAAATAAAGAAAGGTTAGCTGCTCTATCAATAGAAGAGAAGTTATTTGCAGTTGGTGGTGGGAATAGTATTGAATGTTTTGCTGAGGTGGAAATGTTGGATCTGAGCTTTGGAAGGTGGATCTGGTTGCAGCCAATGCAGCATAAGGTAGGCCATTCTGCAATTCATTAAGGACCAGAATATATCTTCTTGACAGTAAGTTTTCAGCATATTCTCCTTGGAAGGGTTGGCGGAATTGTGCCAGTTCTTATCGGAGAGCTAAAGGCTCACTTCTGAGAATGATGCATAGTGCAATAGTCATGTATAGTTGGGTTTATGCTAGCATCTTATATCGGTTGAGTTTTGTTGGAAATTTAGGGGGATCTGTTAATTGCAAATCCTTTAGTTGTTTTTCTTCTAAACTGTGGTTAGTTGATAGGGTTTTCAAGTGATATAGATGACTGTAGTTTTTCTTTTCGATGATTTCATCTCCAACGAGATAGTCCTCCTTGCCTTTACGAGTAATAAGCATCTTAACTGCCATGCTCCATGATAGGTAGTTGTTTCCAATGAGTTTTTGATTAGTGATCATGATAGGAGCTTCATTAAAGTTAAAAGCATTATACTCTGACCCTGAAGGTTGTTCAAGGATGGAAGTTGCTTCAGTTTCACTAATTTCATCAGGATATGAAATCATTTACTGACATGCAAGTATCCTTGCTTAATGTCTTGAAACTGTGCAAGTTCATATAATTTAGAGATGTTATCTTTTTTGGAATACATCTTTGTTGATGACCATATCTCAACAACAGTTGAGTAAATTATAAAGTTGTCACTTATTCCAGGTGCCATTGACCCTATTAACCAAAACATAAAGTTTTTAGATTTTTAGACTTAAAACCTTGAGTCTGTAGGGGCAGAGATGATTACATCTCCAACGAGATAGTCCTCATTGCCTTTACGAGTGATAAACATCTCAACTGCCATGTTCCATGATAGGTAGTTGTTTCCAATGAGTTTTTGATTAGTGATCATGATAGGAGCTCCATTAAAGTTAAAAGCATTATACCCTGACCCTGAAGGTTGTTCAAGGATGGAAGTTGCTTCATTTTCATTAATTTCAGTAGGATATGAAACCATTTTGAGAAATAGTACGGCTAAATTTTAAGATAATGGCTCTAATACCATATGGAAAGTTGTAGGATATATTATTCATAAGATTAACATCAATATACAAATGTGTTCCTCAATATACAAACGCGTGTCTCTTATATAGAGGCTGATTACAAGCCTCCAACTGTTTGAATTACTCTAACGGCTATCCTGTCTGGTCTGCCAATGGCTAGTTCTTGCTGTGGGGTACCACTGCTTGTGCTATCTAAATCACTGAAATGGTGGTTCTACTAGTGTGCATTCTACATGTATTGTATGTATATGAGTGTATAATACATGTATAATAATGTGTATTCTGGTTGTACAATTGTGTGTATTTACAGTGCGTAAGTTAAGGGAGTATTTCTACAAACATGCATGCTGAAAATACTGGTCTGTGCAGAAGATCATACCTTTTTTTTTTAGCCCCATGGTATCTTGATGATGGATTATTCTAGTTATCAAGTGTAATAACATATGTTTGTTGAAGTTGTCCTTAGTGTGTGACAGTGCTGACATTATCTCAGTTATTTCACTATTCTTTCTGTTTTTTCCCCTTCAAGCGATTCGCCCCAGCAGTCGTGAACATCAATAAGGCGCTTTATGCTGTTGGAGGTTATGACGGAAGCGATTACTTGAAGTGAGTTATGTTTTACCAAATTATTACTATTATTTTGCATCAACATCAAAGTATGGCAAGACTGTAGGTGTTTGATTTTAACTGCAAGTTTTTCCATGGCCTCTATATGTTCTCTGTGTATTTAAACGAGTTCTACAATATTGCTCTCCAGGACTGCTACATTTCTTACAATATTGCATGTGGCCTGAAATTCGATTTCCTTTCCAACCTCCTGAAAATATATCATTTTAGTTAGAGACTGTTTTGTTTGTCAAATTCAGCTTGAAAAAGCTTGGGTTTTGTTTGTTCTTCCAATTTCTTTTTCTACATTTCCCAATAAAGTTTTAACTTACTTTTTCACTTTTTACCATGTAAATGGAATAACTTTTGCACGAGTTAGTGATATTATTTTTAAAAGCCGATTCTCTCATATTAAAGAGCGTGAATAAAACAAAATGACTCACTAAATTGGCTGCGCTTCTTATATTGTAAAGTAGCAATTGATCGATACAGTTTGATGCAATTTTCATTATGGGTCATCAGAAACAAACTCTGTGTATTTCTAACACATGTGTATGGTTGCGTACATCCGACACCTCATACCCTGTCGTAGGCGGGAGTCTCTAAGGCAATGGGGTAATGTTGTTGTTGTTATAATGATTAAAACAAGTACCATATTCAATATTTTATATTATCTATATTGATAAGTGAAAAATAGAAAATCAAATATTTGTTTACATCATCATAGTGGAAATGCAAAATGGAAAATGCAAATGAGAAAACAATCAGAATCTACATAGTTCATAACCTAGACACAGTTTAATTTGGATTTGTGAAAGAAGCAAGCATTAATTGAAAGTGATGCAGTTGATTTGTTCAGATTCATTTCTTATTTATTTTGGCCATGTAACTTCTTCTAATATAAGTATTTGAGATTCCTACTTTTGTGTGTCTACTCAGTCCTAGCAATGTAGCTGACTGAAGGATGTAATTTGTCTAAATTACTATGGCTATTGCAAACTTGTACACTCAATGTCCCTTCAGAAATAAAGCTCTGATTAAGTTCTGGCATAGTGAGTTTAATTCGTCTGATGTAAGTTCATATAATTTATCTCATTATCTGTCTCATTGTTTTCTTTTTCCCAATTCAGATCAGTTGAAAGGTTTGATCTCAGAGAACAGAAATGGATGGAAATTGGGAGCATGGGGACAAAGAGGGGTTGCCACTCTGTAGTTGCCCTAAATGAGAAAATGTAAACTTCCTTTTAGAGAGTATCTTTAATCAGCAAGTAGAAGTTCTCAGCTGTGATGTGGATCCATTGTGTTGATCCTATGCATGTCCATGGTCTTAGATGATGGATGGTGTGAAACTCCTATCAGGGAAAGAAGATGACCCTCTCCTTTTCTGGGGATGAGGCTTTGGACTTCATACCTCTGAGCTGCAATATTGAGGGGAGGCTCTCGCCTTGGAAATTGAGAAATACTTATGACGATAGTCGATAGATGGCTATTATCCTTTGTCTCTTTTGTTGTTCATGATCCATTTAATTTTGAGGAAGAACAGTTTTAGCTTGTTTAAGTATTCCTTTCTGTTGATGATTTTCTGATTGGCTATTGGCTCATTGTGTTTGTGTATCTTGTAGATACGCCTTGGGTGGTTACGATGGTAAAAGGATGTTATCAACTGTTGAGGTTTTTGAGCCTCGTGTTTGTTCATGGATGATGGGAGAACCGATGCACATTGCACGTGAATATTTTGGTGCTGTTGTGATTGGAGAAAAGATATACGTCATTGGTGGATTGAAGGATAACGACGATATTTTGGAGTCGGTAAGTGAACTTAGGTTATTTACTCGTCAGAATAATTGTTTCATCTAATTGTTACTATAATTATCGTTTTCAGATCGAATGCTACAAGGAGGGCCACGGATGGCAATTGATCGACTCGAGTGCTATAGGGAAGAGATGCTTCTTCTCTGCATTTGCCTTGTGAGATCTTCTCTTCTGTCCTGGCTTTTTGCTAGTCTTTTGAAGCAACTACTCTCTTCAACGTTAAATCTGACCCATAAGCCGACGTTTTTAGAGCTAGGTTGGAAAATTGAATGTTAGAACGCCCAGCATCTTTTGATTGTGAGTTGCTTAGACTGGGTCTGGAGAGGGTAATATTTGGACTTGATTAATTCAGACTTGTTTCAAGCAAATCATTTGCAGTTTCAGAACCTAGTTTACCTTTTAAGAAGGTTAGACATGGTTAGATATGGCGTGAATTCTTATGCTAGTTTGGAAATGATAAGGAAGTTGAAGTTCTTTCCTTGTCTACCTTGGTCTAAAAATTTGAATGGGTGTAAGGTTGATTTTGAGAACAGATTTCTGGTAATTAAAGAAGCTGAAATTTTTTGCTGTTTAATAGATAAATATTTTAGAACAATAAGAAATTAAAAATACGACAACTTTTTTAGAGGGAAAAAATAAATATTAGTCGACTATTCTAACGAAGATGAGATAAGATCGAATCGGTGCTACTTGACTAGGTATAGTAGAATTGAGCCTCAGCGAATAATTAAGGTTCAACTTTATTCAATTTTGTATAAAATGAGTTCGAGCTTAGAGTTGAATGTTCTTTAATCTCGAGAACTAAAACGAGCCAATTTCAAATAATAAGAATTATTATTGTGGTTGACATAGCTTGACGCAATTTCCATTATGAGTCATTGAGAAACAACCTTTTATGTGTTTCTAATGCATGAGTATGGTTGCGTACATCTTATCCCATCATACCTTGCCATAGACAGAAGTCTCTAAGCCAATGGAGTAATGTTGTAATGTTGTTGATACTAATATCCAGCTCGTTTTGTATATATTTATCATAGGACTAACCCATGTTAACCATGTTAATTAAGGAATATGTGGAACGTGATAATTTATTCCTAGTCTCTTCACAATCATGAAAGAATCATGTAATGAGATAGACTTGCAAGTTACAAACTTCAGGAGAATCGCATATGATTATGCTCTTGTTTAGCTTCACCAAATTTTGTTTGGCCAAGTTCAATAAAAGTTGCGTGCATAATGCTTTTTCCGACCCATTGAACATAACCCCTTTTCAATCTTACCCCATTTGTCCATTTCACCAATTTCCCCAAACGTTATAAACTTCATTTCATTTCAACTTCGTAACATATAGAGTAAAGAAGACATCTTTACCTCTTCATCCTTACCCCATTTATTCGTTTCACCAATTTTCCACACTTTAAAAACTTCATTGCATGTCAATTTCATAACATATAGAGTAAAGAATAAATCTTTATCATAAAGAGATTTTCTATCTTATTTTTCTATCATATAAAAATTGGATCTCGTTTGGTGGGATAGAAGATGTGACAGAATGACACAAGTTTTCTCGTTGAGTATTTTTTGACATTGAGGTCACGGGTTCGAGCCGCGGAAATAATCTCTTGCACAAAGTATAGGATAAGACTGCGTACATCAGACTGAATCGATCCAGCTCCTCTTTAGACCCTCCACAAACGCATGAGCCTAGTGCACCTGGAACGCACTTTAATCTACCTAATCTCAGATTAACATGCATCTTTGCTGATAATTACCTGCTTTTTAGAATTTCTACCTTAAGGAATCTTGCTCGTCCTCTCTTTCATTGTTATATAAGGAGACTTGAGGAAACCACTAAAAACACACACCAAAGAATCTTGTTCTTCATTTGCATGTTAACAGTTGGAAGTGCAATTTTTATTCTTAGTTTGATTCTTTTGATTTAAAAGAATAAAGGAACTCAGATGGCATATCTTGCTGCCTTCCCTGATGTGTGGAGTTGGATGCATAACCTTCCACCTATCAGCCAATGGAATACAGAATCCATGTCCATATGCATATGCCCACCAAGCTCTTCACAGGCTTGCCTCAAGCTCTCCATAGCCAAATCTTCTCAGTCCTCTTTATCCCTCTCTATTCTTGCTGATCATAGATTTTCCATATCACTTTGGACTTCCAAACCTATAAACATTACCTCAACATCTATCACCTTGCAAGACAGAGAAATCATGTCCAACTTCTTGCTTCATTTAATTGAAGTTGTGCTTAACTACTGCCCAAACAAATGCAACTCCTTCCTTAGACTTCCGGGCATCGATTCGAATCCCAACTTCAAAGACATCTTCAACTTCTCTTTCCTTTCCCTTGTTTTCGTCATTTGTATATATGAAGCCCCTTCTGATCTCCGTAAAGAATGTCTTCACGTTCTCAAGAATCAGCTCTCATGCCCACAGTCTAGACAAGTTTCTATCGTTCTGATGAGGCTCTTGGGGTCTAACTTGGAAGAACAATGGATCAGGGCAATAAATCTTGCACTTACCAACTGGATAACAGAACAACAGGCAGCCAAATATTATCCTCTGAAAACACCATCTCCTTTGTTTTCTTATGCTGTTTCAACTTCTGGGTTGTGGAAAGTTCAGATATACTGTCCAGTTATAGCCATGGATGTCCAGAATCCTAGCAGTCCTTCAGCAGATGATCGCTTGTTGTTCTCTCTTAATTACCACCAACTAGAGGGTGTCATCCAACTTTACTACAAAGTTGTCATACGCGACAGATGGATCGATGTGATCGTGCACACTGATAATATAAGGTAGATCACATATCATTCTAACATTGTACATATATCTTTCGAAAAGATGAATATAAGTCCAAGAATGCTTTTTTATGCACACCCAGCGGGATGAGATCTCCTGCCCGCTTTTCGTATCTTCACACTGCTCATCGCCCGACACGTGGCAGCAAGGGTGGTGAGGCTAGATGCGGGTGATCCTCATTTAGCCTCACCACTCCTGCTGCCACGTGTCGTGTGGGTGAGGGGTGCGGTGAGGCTTTTGCGGTAAGGGGATCCTAACCCTACCACCATGACTTGAAAATTATACTTACCCTCTATGTTTAACGGTTGTGCCTTCCTTCTCCCCTGCCTGAATATATTGTCTTTGAACTAGCAAGTGAAAGAACACAAACAAACACTTGAAAGCTCACAATTCAAAACCATGGAACTTGAAAGGAGCGATCAAAAGGGGATCTCTCGCGATGCTACTATATGCATTTACTTTTTTAATTTCTGACATTCTTCATATTTTATACTTCCTCCGTTCCAAAAATATTGTCAGCAGACATGAAAAATACACTATATTGAAAAGTCAACTGTGACAACATTTTTGGGACGGAGGGAGCAACAATGTTGTATGGGAATTCATGATATTGATTTTTCCTATCAGGTGTGATGTGATCAAACTTCTAAACGAGACATTGATGAATGAAAGAGGAGCTGGATCATCCGAAAAGCATTTCCCATCAGGGATATCATTGCAGTTAACTCCAACCATGCAATCCAACGTAATAAGCGTATCAGTAAGCAAATCTTCAGATAATCCCACCAGAAATATTGGAGTAGAAAAGGGGATTGAGGCATCATTAGAAGCACAAAGCGTAGGTCTAAATCTTTCAGCTGGAGAGACCATTACAACTAGCCTAAAGCCATGGAAATTCGAGCAATCCGTACGAGGAGACAGTGCAATCTTAAACTGGTCTCTCCATGACAGTGTTGATGGAAAGGAAGTTTCCTCATCAAAGCCTTCAAAGATTTCATTGTTAAATCCTAAAGCCTGGTTCAAGAACAGATATTCTAATGCTTATAGGCCATTTACAAGGCAAGGAGGGGTTGTGTTTGCTGGTGATGAATATGGAGATGGAGTTTGCTGGAAAGTCGATAAAAGAGCTTTGGGGAAATTGATGGATTGGGAGATCAGAGGATGGTTTTGGCTGACTTATTGGCCTAATAAACATAAGACATTTTATAGTGAAAATAGGAGGGCTGAATTTAGAGAAATCGTTCAACTTACTCTTTGTTGATTTAGATGAAATATCAGTGGAATGCCCAATTAAAAAATTATGGAGTGCTGTTTGGAGTTTGAAACTGTAAAATAGTGTATCATTTCCACATGAATAAAAAGAAACCTATGTAATGTCGTAATTTGATCGTTTTAATTCTACTCCTTGTTTGTAGCATTGTAGCAAAAGGTTGTTTCCCCAACGGCTCCCCACACCCCGACTAGTCGAGTCAGCTGAGAGGATGTAAATCATGTATTCAGCGGTCCGCTAAGGGGAGTCACAATATCCACATACCTATAAGGAGTCCACCTTCAAGGCCACCAATTGGAGTTTTGTGGGTCAAAATGTAAAGTTTAATTGTAAGTAATTTATAAATAAACTTGATAGATGAACCATAAAGTTGCAAGAAGTTCGATTTTATTTAATAGATTACTACTATCATGATTGTAAGTTTTCATAAACTCATTTATTTTTAAAGTAAAATTTGATTTGAATTGATTTGAATTATTAATTTAACTTTTGATGGTTCATGTATTTGCATTTGTTTAGTTTGACATAGAGCCCTACTAATATACATATTTAAAATATATAATATGATGCTAATACTATTCTTTAAAATGGAATTTATTAATCAATCATCATTTTGCATAATGATACGTTGTGTAAATAGAATAGAAAGTTAGAGGCTCCAGGACATAATCCAGTTGATATTCGGTTTAAGATTTACTTCAAGAGATATTTAGGTTGAGATTTACTCCAAGCGGTTATGAGTTCGAATCCATAAACACGCACAGTGTCGGTGTTCCACTGCTGCTAAGCTAAAGACCTAGTCATCACCTAACTTAAAAGACGCTGATCTCTTAATTTACATCATTCTTCAATGCTCGTTATGGCTGGAGTGACAGGAGCCCGAGGTGAGGGATTTCACATGATTTATAGTTAGGAAGAATATTTAGGAAATACTTTGAATAAATTAATGGGCGATAAATAATAAAGGCAGAAATCAGAATTGCTCCCATCCAATCCCCTGGCCTTGACGGAAGTACAAGAATTCCAAGTCTTTTCCGTCTTCCTTCAAAAGAGTTTCAACGCTTCAAAGATTTTTCCTTTATTCCCAGAAGATAGACAATGGCATCGCCACCCACACTCCCGATCTCAAATACACAATCCGCCGCCGGGACCCAATCAGAACCACCTATAACCACGCCGGCTTTCCGCTCCTTCATCAACCGCTTCTCTTCCACGATCCGCCATGGATTCTCTCAACGCCGCCCTTGGTCGGAACTCCTCGACCGCACCTCCTTCGCCCGTCCAGAAAACCTAACCGAAACAGCCTCCCGCATCCGTAAAAATTCATCTTATTTTCGTGTAAACTACGTCTGTATGCTCGTTTTGGTTCTCGCTATCTCTCTCCTTTCTCATCCTTTCTCTCTCCTCGTCCTTCTCTCACTTCTCGCCTCCTGGTGCTTTCTCTATCTGTTTAGGCCTTCCGATCAGCCTTTGGTAATCTTCGGTCGGAACTTTTCTGATCGCGAAACTTTAGCGATTTTGGTTGTCTCCACCATTGTTGTGGTGTTCCTTACTAGCGTCGGATCGCTTCTTGTTTCCGGTTTATTGGTTGGATTGACCATTGTTTGCGCGCACGGCGCTTTTAGGATTCCGGAGGACTTGTTTTTGGATGATCAAGAGCCTGTCAATGCTGGCCTTTTATCTTTCCTCGGCGGTGCTGCCTCCTCCGCTGCCGTCGCCTCTGCTGGATCTGCGATTTCAGCCCGAGTTTAAACGGATCCAGTCGGGTAAAACCGTTCTTGATCTCCAAGGTTTGTTGTAGCTCGGATTTTCAGGTGCTAATTATATGATATTTTTGCCACGAGAATTGTAACATCTTTTAGTGGAAAAGCTCGGATTTTGCAGAAACCACATAGGTGGTTGCATCTTTGGTTGAAGTTGGAACCTGTAATTATGGATTTTTTGTTTAAATACATTGTTATTTATGCATTTTTTACCTCATTAATCATTTCCTCATCTATTGGTACAACGTATTAAGGAATCACAGCATCTTTTTTCTTTTTCTTTCTTTTCTTAGTTTTAGATTATCTGTGAGTTGCTCCTAGGAAGAATCTCATGGAATCAGCTCTTCTATTGCAAAGAAGAAAGACGAAACGTAAATAAATTAGGAACCCCTGGCTAGCCTGTTATCATAGAGAAACAATTGCCAGACTAATTTGTCACTCCTGACTAACTTCTATACCATGAATGTTTTACCGGACTACTACACACTATGATACTCAACTTGGCTCATATTACAGCTTCAGGAAAGCTCCAATTCAGCTTGGATTTCTTTATTACCTTCCACCTCCCTACCGGATGTTAGTGATAATTCCCAACCTAGTTGACCAGCAATCTCTCTTTTCATAAAATTTTGCATACTTTTCATCTACTGTTGCTGATCACTCAACCATACTAGTTATTTTTGAATTGAAAGATGCTTTTCCGAAGTCATCCAAGATCCGTCGAATCAGTCTACCCCATTGGCAAGGTTTATGATCAGATAGAACTCAGAAGGGTGCTTGAGATTTGGCTTTCACTCCACACTTTCTTTGAGTAGGTTCACGCAAAGAAAGTGTTTATGACAGACTCCATTAGTTTTTTACATAGACAGTGGGGTACCTTAGGCATTGCTGCTCTTCCTTTTCACCGCTCAACTTGAGTCCATTTTATGTCCTGTCCCTGAACCCTTGTTGATTGAAAATCACTTTTAAGCTGAACTCTATTGCTTGTTGTACGAGACTTGTTAATTGGTCCTTACAATCCAACCTGCTCAAAAGAGATTCAGATGTCATTCAGTAATGTTTGCACTTCTGTGTTCTTGCTTGTAACCTATAGGCCACTCCCATATTTTGTTTTCAACAAATTCGTCCTCGTTAGCTTCTAGCCTAATCCTCCATCCTTGTTTCAGAGGTTCACTTTACCTATCCAGCTGCTTTAAAGAATGAGACGTATCAAAACCAGAAGTATTTTTTCTTTGGCTTCTCTCTCCCTCTCTCTCTTTTGTTTTTCTTCTTTTCATTTCTTCAATGGCTAAGCTCCAAGGTCTTTAATCTTGAACACATCATCTAAATATTGTTCAATGGTTTTAATGGTTCCTATATCTGAGCTAGCAAAAACCATACCATCAACATAAACTGGTAAAGGTATGAAACTATTACTGATGAATTCAGCAAATAGGTTTGTTACGCTTGGATTGAACAAATTGCTCCGAGTTAAATCGACATTCCATTGCTAACTGGCTTGGCTGAGGCCAGTAAGGACTTTGCAAATGAAGGTAGACTTTTTAGTTGAAAAGTCAGGTGTGCATGACTTATAAACCTCTTCGTTAGAATCGGTTTGGGGGAAAGCATTGTTGAAGTCGATTTGATGAAGATTCTATCCCCACATAGCAGCTACTGTGCTAACGTAATTCTGGTTGCTTTCACCCTAGCGAGGAGAAAGCATCTGTCTAATCAACTCCTCGTTGTTAGGTGAAACTTTTCTCTATTGGTTTGGCCACACACCTTTCAACAAATTGTTTGAATTATATTTAACATGAAAAACATGATCTATACCACTAAATTATGTTTGCTAGGAGCTGTGCAGCTCATGAAATTTTTGACATGCGCTTTGATCCCACTTTGATGCTTATGACGGAAGTTGGTCCAAGGGCATTGGAAAAGGCCAAGATCTCATGCCTCAGCAGATGGCGTTTTGTTCCATTTTTACCACACGCAAATTTTATGTATAGATAGGTGGACTTGTTTTGTTATAGACAAATTTCCACATCTCATAATAGGCATATGGAAAGAACTTGTAGTGGAATTTGTCATTTTGTTTTTTGGCCAAGACTAGTCTAGGTCTTGCACATTATGTCTATGAAGATGTAAACCCATGTAAATTCCCAACGGGGTTTATATATAAAAGTTTAACTTGCAAAAAAAAATGTTTGATGTCTGTTGTGCCATTTTTTGCACTTTTGGCGATGACACGTAGCATGATAAGATTTTTAAAAGAAAGTGGGCAATTGGGCTAGTACTGCAGATTTTTCAGTTCAAACCGATCTTTTTTTTGCATTGAACGTGACAAATATATTAAGGAATACCCCCACAAACTAAATACTTCTGTAGTTTTTAAACCACACTCATCTGTCATTTTTCCTATTTTGAAAATTGAATAGAGTAGTTATTTAGTAAATCCCTTCTTCTCCCAAACATTTTCACGATTCAATGAGTATGTTATCCAGACTAACTATCTTAGCTCTTTCCATCTTTCTAAGTGTTCATCACCTCTCCTTGTGTGATACTCCGACCGACGCAGTTATTATTATTGTCGTTTTTGGATAGTGATGATTTCTCTTTCTTCATGGTCGGCCCTCCCGTCATTGAAAAGGTTGTGGAAGTATGTTGCCATTTTTACTTGATGTCTTGTTCTTTGACTAAAACGTGTCCATTTTCTCTCTTTATAAACTTCACACGCCTAGGTCCTGTATCTTTCGATCCCTAGCTTTGGCAATATTGAACATATCATGCTCCCCGCCTTCTGTTTCTAGTCTTTCATACATCTTTTTATAGGCTGCGTTCTTTGCCTCCGTGACTGAGCAAGGTAGACTACACGACAAATGTTTTTCATAACGAATTTTCTTTTCGTTTGCTCTACGAGAAGAAGATGTAACTTGTGTATTTGAAGTGTTTAATAATGGATGAAGAATATGAGAGAAAGAAAGAAGTTCGGTAGGTTTCAACAATAGTTTCTTCAAAAAGCATTTCAAATTTTTTATCCAAAACCTTTTAATCATTGTATTTATAATCTTCAATTCATAAGAAAACAAGTTAATTTGACACCTCTATGTAGAATTTAACTCCAAAGTTAGTTTATTACAGTTCAAAATTGAAAAAAGGTGTCCCAAGTTACCAAAATTACATTGCACTTACCGAATGTTAGATTCAAAATTTTTGAACTTTGCAATTTAGAACTTACCACCGAGCTTTCGGTAAATTTCACTGAAAAGTTTTGACTGAACTCCGTCGCTAAACTCAGAATTCTCCATTGAATGTTTGGTGACTTTAGAATCCAGAGTATGGTGACAACACGAACTTTAAATTCAAAGTATTGTCAAAACAGATCCAATGTAAGTTTTATTTTATTCTCCAATCGTTCTTATTATATGTTTTTATGTAAATTTGGAGTATTTTTTTAAAAAAATTTATACGTTTTTTCTAATAATTTAAATAGACTTTCCTCTTCATTAAGAGCTCTTTTGTGAATTACAGAACAACATTCAATGCTTAGCAAGAGTTCTTGCACATGATAGACTGAACAAACTAATATCCTCAGCCTTTCTATTTCTCACTTAATGATACTACAGTCTACAGGTAATTGGCAGTACATGTCGTATCTTGTCCTTCACTGAAGTGTCTAGGTTTCTTAATCTTTATTTTACTTCGATTTAAATAGAGATTGGTTAAATCTCAATCCAAAAGCTCTCACTGTAAATTGTAGAATGTGCATCTATATGGAGTTAGATTTAACCAATAAATCTACAAATATGTATATCTATATCTATATATATATCTATATATATATATATATATATATATATATATATATATATATATATAAAATATAAATTCAAGTTACTGACCTCATCTGAACTCTTATACTATAGATCGATTAAGTGGTTGTCTCTACAACACAACGATACACATCATCAATCGTAATAAATTGTCACCAATGTATAGTATTTGTATTGCTGTAGATAATTTTACTCTTTTATACACATCATCATAATATCAATTAGCTCTAAATGGTATGACTATCATTTTAAAGATATCATGATAAATTTTAATGCTAACCTATATTTATAAGAAAAAGAACAGAAAAGAGAGAGGATCAAACTACTACAACAACAACATTACCTTCATTCTCTTAGAAGCACCCGTCTATGACGAGGTATGGGAGGTCGGATGTACGCAACCATACCCATGTGTTAGAAACAAAATATGTTGTATTCCGATGACCTATAATGATGCGTTAAGTTATGTCGATCAACTGCTATCTCACAATATAATAAACGAAGCCAATTTAGTGAGTCATTTTGCTTTATTCCATCATATTCTAAAGTCAAGAAAGAATGTATCTTTGTCTCTATTGGAAATGAAAAAAGAGTAAAATAGATGAAGAAAGCTATATTTTAGAAGTTTAGGAGTTTAAAAAATAATGATCAAGGGATGCCGCCAATCATGTTTTGTGATTTCCTACAAGTGATGAAAATAGATACTAAATACGTACACGCATGCTGTATAAATGCAATTGCATTTTTTTCTGTAAGTATTATTTGTTGGCAATAGCGACATTTCGCACCCTCAAATTTTATTAAATTATTGAACAAGTTAACCCTTTCTTTTTATACTTCATACGAAAAAAAAAAACTATTGTTCAGTTAGTGGGAAAAAACTACTATTTAGTTAGTGTGCGGAATGATTGATGCAATAGTCTCTCGTCATTGTTATAAAATATGAGTAAGCGCTACTATAACATAGCTCAGTTAGTACTCAGGTTGGATTTGTTTCAAAAGGTTAATAGTTCGATTCCAGAAACATGTACAGTGTGAGTGTTTTACTGCTGCTAGACCGAAGACTTAGTTTGGAGATATGATCCTCTCACCCATTTTTTCTCACCCCACACGTCAACGCATGACACGTGGCAGCAAGGAGAGTGGTGAGGCTAGATGAAGTTCACCATCATCTAGTCTCACCACCCCACCCTGCTGCCACGTGTCGTGTGGTCATGAGTGGGGTGAGGGGATTGAGAGTGAAGAGATCTCATCCCGTTAGTTTGTGGGGGACACCTTGTGTAGGTCCTTCCATAAAATACTCAACCAAGAAAACCGCTGAGTTCCTGATTTGTATCCTTCACAATGCTTCTTAGGGATGAAGTGTGAACCCTCAAGACCAGGACATGTCCTTTTGCTCCAAAATATGACTAAGCTTGTAAGAGTGGCAATAAATTTTAAACAACGTTAAAATATTATTACAGTCTCGTGGTTAAGATGACATTTTAATTATGCTGTCATGACTATATATCACATTAACAACAATAGGCGTTTCTGATGTACTAATTTTCCGCATTTGTGTTATCACATTAACAACGACAAGATCTAGCAGTGATTATTCTTTTAATTTAAAAAATAAATATAGAAATATCATATAATTCTTAAACAATAAAAAACGAAGATTGTAAACTTCAAGGACTGTCTTATTATTTAGTAGAATTAAATGATGAAGATTATTGCCCGAAAACACAAGAATTAAATGATTAAGATCACCGCCATCTCATTCTTTAATGCCAGCGTGGCCCTAACCGCGGGTAAATTAATCCATTAAATTGCGGGACCCACCAGAGAAAAGATAGCCGTTACTGCTTAGAGGCTCGATTCGAGCAATAGAGTGGGCTGTGACTGCAATTGAAAAGTTCCCTGGACCCTAGGCATGCATCTCCCGCTTGTACAATGTGCACATAACGTGGTACTCATGTTTTAATGCAACAGCCATATACTATAGCCTACCATAAAAACTAGCCGTTGGGCTTTCTGAGGGGGATGATGGGTTTGGGGAAGAGCCTTCTCTGTGTATCTATTCCAACCTGACAGTTTTCATGTCTCCCAAAAAATATTTTCAGATTCTTTCCTTTTAGCCCTATCTGCATGCTTTTCTTTATTAAGTTTTTTCCCATTTCACGTGCTTCCTCACAGGAAGCTCACTATTTTTTCTCTTCCTCAAAACGCTCCTCTCTTAGTTTTTTCTTTTCCTTTCTACAAATTCTTTCTTCTCTTGCTGCATTTGAGCTTCTATCCTCTTTCTTTAATCATCATTTCAAAAGGGTTTTGCAAAAGTTTGCCTTTTTTAGGTTTTCAATATCTCTTGGAGGTCATGGAGGGGGTTGGTCGTCATTTTAATGCAATAAAGTCTCAAGCTTTTGATTGGATTTGGGATAAAAAGAAGGAAAAGTGGAAGGGACTTTGCTTCCTTCTTCAAGTTCAATTCTTGTTATTTCAGTTATTAGTATGTGGAATTCAGCCTGTTTCAAGTCTGCCTTGGGATGGAATAATAATCACTGAAGCAGATTACCAGGCATTGCAAGCATTCAAGAATGAGTTGGTTGATCCAAAAGGGTTCTTGAGGAGCTGGAATGACAGTGGATTAGGAGCATGTTCAGGTAGTTGGGAAGGCATCAAATGTGCCCAAGGACAAGTCATTATTATCCAGCTTCCATGGAGAGGTTTAGGTGGGAGATTAACAAATAAAATTGGGCAATTGCAAGCCCTCAGGAAACTCAGTCTCCATGACAATGCCATTACTGGAGCTATCCCTTCTACATTAGGTTACCTTCCCAATCTTAGAGGTGTTCAGTTGTTCAATAATAGATTTTCTGGTTCTATACCTCCAACTCTTGGTCTCTGTCCTCTCCTCCAAACACTTGATTTCAGTAACAATTTACTTTCTGGGACTATTCCATCTACTCTCAATAACTCAACTAAGCTCTTGAGACTAAACTTCAGCCACAATTCTTTGTCTGGTTCAATTCCCCCAAGTTTCACTGAATCTTCATCACTGTTGTTTCTTGCCCTTCAACACAACAATCTTTCTGGCAGAATACCTGACTCCTGGGGTGGGAATGGCAAAGCTTTCTTTCAACTTCAGTCTTTGACACTTGATCACAACTCATTTTCTGGGACCATTCCTCATTTTGCCAATTTACCAAAGGTCCAAGAAGTCTCATTGAGTCACAATTCTCTAAGTGGATTCATACCTGAAGATGTTGGGAGGTTGTCTATGCTTAAAACGTTTGACCTCTCATACAATGATCTTAATGGGAGCTTCCCCAATAGTCTCTCCAACTTGTCTTCCCTTGTTGACTTGAACTTAGAGAGCAACCAGCTCAATGGCCATCTCCCAGAATCTCTTGATGGATTAAATAAGCTATCAGTTCTCAATTTGAAGAACAACCGGTTTACTGGTGAAATTCCGGAATCCATTGGGAACCTTTCTTCGCTTACACAACTTGATTTATCCATCAACAATTTCACTGGAGAAATTCCTCCTCCTCTAGATGAGCTGTCCAATCTTAGTTTCTTGAATGTATCGTACAATAATCTCTCTGGCCCTGTTCCACCCAGGCTGTCTCAAAAGTTTGATGCTAGTTCTTTTCTGGGCAATCCTCAGCTTTGTGGTTACAAAGGCTCATCCCCATGTCCGGTATCACCCCCTCCTCTTACTCCGGAAGCTCCAAGAAAGAAACATAAACTAAGTATCAAGGATATTATCCTAATAGTAGCTGGGGTTTTCTTAGTTCTATTGCTTGTGCTCTGTATCATCTTGATATGCTTATTGGTCCGGAAAAGAAAGACGCCATCCGAAAATCAGGCTGCAGGTAGAAGGGCTGCTGCAGGTGTGGGTGCAAAGGGCGTTCCCCCAACCGCCAGCGAAGTTGAAGCAGCTGGAGAGGCAGGAGGAAAACTTGTCCATTTTGATGGTCCGATAGTATTTGCAGCAGATGATCTTTTATGTGCTACAGCAGAGATCATGGGCAAAAGCACTTATGGAACAGTATACAAAGCTACATTAGAGGATGGAAGTGTGGTAGCAGTAAAGAGATTGAGAGAGAAGATCACCAAAGGTCAAAGGGAATTCGAAAGTGAAGCTAATATACTAGGAAAGATCAGACATCCTAATCTTCTAGCCCTGAGAGCTTATTACGTGGGTCCTAAAGGAGAAAAGCTTCTTGTATTTGACTACATGCCCAAAGGAAGTTTAGCAACATTTCTTCATGGTAAGTTCTTTGTCTGATGCTATGATGTAGAATTCTTGCCTATTTATACACATTATTGAGCTGACAAGTTTTGATGTTTTGATGCAGCTCGCAGCCCTGATACTCCAGTTGATTGGTCTACCAGAATGAGAATAGTGCAAGGCATGGCAAGAGGATTGCTCTATCTTCACACGCAGGCCAACATTATACATGGAAATCTTACATCGAGTAATGTTCTCTTGGATGAGAACAACAATGCCAAAATCGCAGATTATGGCCTTTCGCGTCTAATGACACCTGCAGCAAATGCAAATGTGATTGCAACTGCTGGAGCACTTGGATATAGAGCACCTGAGCTTTCAAAACTTAAGAAAGCCAACACCAAGACTGATGTATACAGCCTGGGCGTTATCATGCTGGAACTTCTCACTGGGAAGTCTCCTGGAGAGGCAATGAATGGTGTTGACTTGCCTCAATGGGTTGCGTCCATTGTAAAAGAAGAGTGGACAAATGAAGTTTTTGATTTGGAATTGATGAGGGATGCTACAACAATTGGCGATGAGCTACTCAACACCTTGAAATTGGCTTTGCATTGCGTTGATCCCTCACCATCGGCTCGACCGGAAGTCCAGCAACTTCTCCAGCAGCTTGAAGAGATAAGGTCCGAGGAGGGTGCAACCAGTTCAGAGGAAGCAGCTGGCACCGCAGCCGCTGCAACGGCCCATTCGCTGAGTGATTAAGAGCATGATTCCTTTTCTTTATTGCAAACATTAGTAGTGATTCTTCTTCTTTTTTAGTTTTTTTAATCTGCATAGTTGATTCTTCTAGTCTTGGATTTTGATGTTTAGATTGGTTTGTGCCTCTATTGTACTTGTATATAGCAATTTGATGTGATTCGTTTGTTTGAGAGCTATTTGCTTCAAAATTGCAGAATGGATTTTGGAATATTCTTCTTGATTCCATAACCACTTTGAAATCAAAATTCTGCACCAGTGCATCCTCTATATCTTTGCGAACCCAAATTTTTCAACAACACAGAGTAACTAGATCAATAAATTTATGGAAGGCTAACAAAAGTTACAAAAGAAGCCAAATAAAAAATGCAAGTTCAGGTAATCTGCTGCTATCTCTCTACAAGTACTTTACATAGAGACTAACCTACAAATACTGTGACCAAGAAATCAAGACGCGTTTCCGGTACATTATGCTTCCGTGTTTGAGCAGGGTTTAGGGAGGGGCCGGATCCCGCATTTGAGCAGGGTTTAGGGAGGGGCCGGATCCCGCATTTGAGCAGGGTTTAGGGAGGGGCCGGATCGCTTCGCGATCTGATGTACGCAGTCTTACCCTACAAAAAATGAGGTTGTTTCTGCGGCTCGAACCCGTGATCTCAAGGTCACAAAGCAGCAACCTTACCCGTTGATCTAAGGCCCAAAGACTCAAGGAAGAAGAAAGAGGGAAAAAAATATAGTTAGTTTATTTACAGGCAGCTATCTTGTTTGGAACATTTGCTGGTTTCTTCTGCAACCGTTTCCCAAACACTAGCCGTCTTCTCAGCATATCCAGCCTGCTAAGAAAATACGCCTTTAGATTACCACTAAAGCAATTTGGCGAAGATAAAATACACAATTCTCACAGGAAACAGCATGGAGCTGTTAACTTACATATCCTACAAAATGAAGAAACCCAAGCAGAGCCTAACCACCACCAACCTTGTTACAGAAAAAGGTACTGTATTTGAGCTATCCTTGGCTTTAGAAAACCGACTGCTACCACTAGCTTCAGGACGCACTTATTCACCTTGTTACAGAAAAAGGGTACTTTTTTTTAGCAACACCCTTCACCAAGTTAGGACGATACAGTGATTACCAAGTTTATTGCTGGCCAGAGGTCAACCTCTATATCAAAGAAGAATAATTACTTTCCCAGCTAAAACAGAATATACCCCAACCCCAACCGTGTTATTTTCACTTTAACACATTCATCTTTTCGAGTGCTAACTAACTTCAAAGTCCTTACTCCCGTCCTCTCAAGCCTCTTTCCGTACGATAAACCCAGAAACTAACTAATGAATATTACAAAGTATTTTTCATCTATCTGCAACAGTGTTGGCGAGTCTCACTATTGGAAGTCCAGTGCGATCAGACGAGTTCTGCCCTGCCAACTCTGCTTGGGAAATGGACTCCCTCAGCATACCTTGACCAGTCAAGATCGGCCAGACTACCTCCACCTGTAAAGTCACAAGCCTAAGTCTCGAGCAAATCTGTCAAGGATATGAGCTCGGCAATCACTCTTTTCAGCCCGGCTAAGACAGTCTGTTCAGGTCAGCTCAGCAGAACACCATGAACCCACCTCAGATAGGCTACCCCCAACTCGGTTTCTAGCCGAACTGCTCAGGTAGCAATTCAGCTCGGCCACGACATACTTAGGCAAACTCCTGTCAGCTAGCACCCTGCGCCATGCAGCCTGACATTTGTCCCCACGTGGCATTCATGCATATGAGAATAGCCAGCAGCACAACCATTTCTCACCACTTGGCAGCCATGCAAGCGTAGTCTGCCAACAGGGCAGCCACCCGTCATCTTCATGTTGCTTCTTGCCATGCAACCTCCTGCTCCAACAACTATAAGAAACGCTTCCTCAGCAGAAGTCCAGACTAAGCCCACTTGACGCACAATGTACGCTAAGTGCAACCCTCTTTGCTAAAAAAAAACAGCTACTCTCTCAAGAGATAGCCCTTACCAGGTTGATTCAACTTCGTTTATACAACTATGTCTGAAACTGATTTGAGCGTCAAAAGGTTTTCTCCAGGACATTAGCCCTGGGCCTCTAACATTGTCTTTCCCTCGCAGGTTATTGGAAAGACCTTTACGGGGCATTAGCGGCGTTACATTCGAATCATCTCTGATCCATCCGGTGAGAAACCAACCTCACCAAAGTATTTACTTATTTCCAGAAAAAGGATAAACCAGAAGCATTCGGTTTGAAGAAAGTAAAGATTGCATAAATCAAATAGTCCTGCAAGATGAATTAAGTAACATATAATTACGGGGAAAAAAGTAACATCTTCAAATATCAGATATTGACTGTCTTGGCATCAGGAAAATCTGCCAATTATGAGGAAATCGGCGATTATGTGGGATTGAGGTCCCCCCTTTTGGCGGTTGAGGGAATTAGATTAGTTTTATTACTATTGCCCCATTGTTATTATTATTGTGCTTGAGGATTCTATGTCAAAAAATTTCCCTTGGTGCTTCTTTATTTATAGGAAAAGTGACTAAATGCGTCATATTTCTTTGGACTTTTAGCTCATTTTAGTATCTCATTTTTGTATAATCGAATTCATTATTGATGTTTCATGGTTCAACCAATTTTGCCTATGTTTTCACGTCATTCTGCCAACACTTTATTCATAACAACAACATTATTACCCCATTGTCTTAGAGCCTTCCGTCTATGATAGGGTATGGAGAGACGGGTGTACGCAATGATACCCATGTGTTAAAAACACACCTAGTTTATTTTTCGATGACCCATAACAAATTATAAAGTCTATATGTACTTTATTCATAACAAATTATACAAAATCTAAAACATGAACTTCAAAATATGTACTACAAAGTCTATATTAAGAAACTTCTTTTATAAGAAGATTTACAATTTGAAATGCAAGACCAGTAAAATTAGTCGAATAGTCGAACATTAAAAACAAATTTAGTCAAGTTGAAAAGTGTTGGGATTTACCAACAACTTTGGACGCGTCTGGTGTTATTTTAAGATTGCAAAGACTTATAATGGAATAGGTAGGCTTTATGGGCCAGTTAAATTAATAATGTATTAACTTTTTCTTAGACTGAGGTTTTCGGCCGAACCTAATGCACGACAGAGGATATTAGTGTTCACGTAATTATATTTTATTGGAATGAACCACGACCTCATGTTAGTTGACTAATTTTATCACTATAAAGTCAATCATGGACAATAAATTTCTCTCCCACATAACTTATAAGTTTGTTGAGTCAGTGAGTAAGTCTGCATCCAATTTAAAAGACTATTGAACACTTGATTTGCATATTCCATAATGATTTTTGGGACTGGAGTAGTAGAGTCTATCAGAGACAAGAAATGATCTTTTGCTCTAAAGTTTAAAATAAATGATATAGACACAAACGTATTGATTGATGACGCCCTGTATGTTACCTTCTTTTTGCCATTGGTATTAGAACTGATGAAAGTCCTTATAATGTACAACAAGCACCACTCAAAGAAAAAAAGAAAAAACGAAAAAGGAAAAGAAATGTGGAAGTCTTTGTTTGATTTGACAATAAGACCACAGTCTATATATCATGAAGTATAAGAAGATTGGTTGGTCAGGGTTGTTCCATTTTATGATGTTCGTTTATTTCGATTTGTAAGGTCTTAAGTTAGAATTTGTTGCTAACAATTTTTATTAGTAAACAATATGTAAATTCTAATATAAGCGATCAATGATGACAGTGTTGTGTTCTAGTCGAAGCTGGAGAAGGTTTTTTTCAACCTAAATTTTTGTCAAAAAAAATATTATAGGTAGGTTGTTTAACTGCCTCTGAAATGGCAATTGAAATTGAATTTTGGAAGACGTCTTTTGCTAATCTTTTAACAGCATGCAATTTTCTTTTAGAAGAAAAAAAAGAAAACTTTATTTATCGAATCAAAGCTGCTAAAACAACCAGCAGTATATAGTCGTATACAAAAATTTACAAGAAAAATATAATATTTGATTAAACATATATATGAAACATATGCATATATATTATTTTTGTAATAAAAGTTTTCAAATTTGTGATTGTTAAGATGGTAACCATTTTGTGACGGCAATTTAGCAGCTATTTTACAACCGTCAAACGACCGTCATAAACCGCAAGTGATTTACTTAACGAATATAGCCGAACATAATACTAAGTTTTCGAGTTTGGGTTTGTTTAGTTAAATGAATTGAATTGTTCGCGAACTGTTCGGCTCGTTTAAACAGTTATAAGGTTATCGAACCGAACTCGAACCAATTTTAATGTTCGTTTAGCTGAAAGAACCGGTCAAACGATCTAGATGAAGATCGAATATATCATCAATACATGCTTAACTCAATTAAATGTTTGATTCAAGTGGATTCTTTGCAACCTAGCTTCGAGAGAAACACACAAGCCTTTCCTTTCCCCGTTAGGTGGTTCTATGCAACTGTGATGGCCTTTTTTTTCAACTCGTAGAACAAATTAAACTGTCCACATTGCTTTACACACTATTTATTCCCGCAATTCATAACGCTTTTAGACTTCTTTCACTCCTCAATTATTGTTAAAGATATCGTACGTTGGTCTCATGGTGATTTTTGTATACGTAAATAGTTTATGTTTTTAAATGATTTGATTTGTTTCAAGCTTGGTGTTTCAAAACCATTTTAAAATTGTCTAGTGTTACAACATTATAACGCTGACCCAATCCATTCTCTTCCCTTCAAAAGCCAAGAATCAAAAGAGTTTTGCATGGTTTTATAAGTTATTTTTCGTTGGAAACTTGCAAAGTCTTCAATCTATGATTTCAGGACGAAAAAAAGTTATATATATATATATATATATATATATGTATGTATGTGTGTATATATATTCTTCACCTGGCTTGTTTGTGTACTATCAATAAAAAATTAACCAGATTAATAGCTACCCTCAAAAAAGGGAAAAAGGAAAAAGAAAAACCTAATATTAGTTAACCATTAACCCGTTCACAATGACATCCTACCAAAATCAATTTACATCCTCATTGTAGGTCTTCTCTAACGGAATTTTGTTAGAAGCAATCAACACTCAGCACCAATCACAAGTCTCTCCACCTTCTTTTGACCGTAATAATCCATAATTGAAGGGTCCAGATTAATACGCGTTTGCCCGAAGAAAGACCGGATCGCTTCGCGATCGGATGTACGATGTCTTATCCTACGCTTTGTGTAAGGAGTTGTTCTACAGAGGTCACAAAACAACAAACTTACCAATTGCTCTTAAGCCCGCCATTGTTAACTAAACACTAGTGTACATGAATACAGCTCAGTAATCACAAGAAAATGTCAGATTTGTGTGAAAAAGAGAAAAACTAAACTAATAAAATCACTCACTCTGAAAAAACAAATGGGATCTAATCTGACTATTAGAACAAGCAGTTAAAAGACGTGAGAAGAAAGAAACAATGAAAACATTTCAGTTTGATCAGCAAGCGGGTGCACCCACCCCACCATGAATTTTGTCTTTGGTGTTGAAATTTAAGAACTAATCTGCCAAACACAAACAACCTTCTTACAAAGTCGTTCTTGTCTTCTCCTATAAAACCAAATCCTTAATCGAACTTCTTTCACAACCTTGAACCATAGTTAAGTAGTTACGAACATGGCAGCAGCATTCAACCCCATCAAGAACACCAACTACTTGACCTCATTCTTCTTGTCCTTTCTCTTGCTTCTCTTTACGACTGGATCATGTTTTGCTGAAGCTAAAGTTGTCTCCCGGGACTTCGTTGTATGTATCTTCTCACTCTTTTATGGCATTTAGAATATTTTCTTTTTTCATTGCCTTAGAGTCTCCCGACTATGGCGAGGTATGGGAGAGGGAGTTAGATGTACGCAACCATAAGCATGTGTTAGAAACACACAGATGTTGTTTTCCGATGACCTATAATGAAAATTGCGTCAAGCTGTGTCGATCAACTGTCACGTCACGATATAAGAAGTGCATTAGTGACTGTATATGTGAAAAATTTACATTTCCTACATTCCCATATTTAAATATTTGATATTGGATGTATTTGCATGAAACAAGGTTCAAGCAACACCAGTGAAGAGGTTGTGCAATAGCCACAATATTATCACTGTGAATGGGCAATACCCCGGACCGACCCTAGAGGTTAATAATGGAGACACTCTAGAGGTCAACGTTGTCAACAAAGCTCAGTACAACGTTACAATTCACTGGTACGAGATAAGTTGTTTCTGCATCCTTTACATTATTATTGCTAAGTCCACTTCTTTCAAGTCTTTTTTTTTTTTTTGTTTTTTGCATGGGAACTGCATGCCAATGAAATTGTATCACCAAGTAAGAAAATACAATGTAAAGTATTTTCATTTTGTGGGCAGGCATGGGGTGCGACAGATGAGAACAGCATGGGCAGATGGACCAGAATTTGTGACCCAGTGCCCGATTAGACCAGGAGGCAATTACACGTACCGGTTCACTATTCAAGGACAAGAAGGAACTCTTTGGTGGCATGCTCATAGCTCATGGCTCAGAGCCACTGTCTATGGTGCTCTTATCATTCACCCTAAAGAAGGAGCCTCCTACCCTTTTCCTAAGCCAAATCGCGAGACACCGGTTCTTCTTGGTAAAAACAATCTTTTGTTATATCACAAAACTAGCACAAGGTGGCTTACATTTTATTACAACATCAATTGGTCAAAGGAAAATCTTTCATGGACATGATCTATTGTAAAGTCCCATCAAATCTCTTGCCCTGTTATGAGTGTGTTACAAATATAAGCACATAATATTTCACACACATTACACACTGAATAAATTTGCTTCTAACTAAATCAAGATAACAGAGTCCACATGGTCTTAGCTTGTACCTTTAATAACACCAAAGTTTAACCTAATCAACTTCACACTTATGAATGATGATCAGGACAATGGTGGGATGCGAATCCAATCGATGTCGTGAGGCAAGCGACCGCAACAGGAGCAGCTCCAAATGTGTCAGATGCATACACCATCAACGGTCAACCTGGTGACCTCTACAAATGCTCCAGCCAAGGTTTGCCTTCTAAGCAATAGTTTTCAAGATCATTAATGCCTGAAAAACAGAGCCCATGCCATAGACTTTCCTTGATTCGTGCCAGATCTCTACATTGATAATAGTACTCTATGCTTATGTATATGTGCAAATGGACTTCTGTTCTTTGGTGCAGACACAGTCGTGGTTCCTATGAACTCTGGTGAGACCAACCTCCTCCGAGTAATCAACGCTGCACTCAATCAACAGCTTTTCTTCACCATAGCCAATCACAAGTTCACAGTGGTGGGTGCAGACGCCTCATACCTCAAGCCCTTTACAACCTCAATCATAATGTTAGGACCAGGTCAAACAACTGATGTCCTAATAACTGCTGATCAAAAACCAGCTCAATATTATATGGCCGCTCGCGCCTATGCCAGTGCTCAAGGAGCACCATTTGACAACACAACCACCACAGCCATCCTTCAATACAAGTCCATCTCATCCTCTGCCACAACAAAACCTCTTCTACCTACTCTCCCTGCATATAACGACACCGCCACAGCCACAACCTTTACTTCTAGCTTGAGAAGTCCAAAGAAAGTCCAAGTACCAACAGATATCGATGAGAGTCTTACAATAACTGTTGGTCTAGGACTCCTAAACTGCCCTCCTGGTGCCAGTAACCAATCTTGCCAGGGCCCGAACGGAACGCGCTTCGCAGCCAGCATGAACAATGTGTCTTTTGTATTACCTTCCAACTTTTCCTTGCTTCAAGCACACCACCAAGGCATTCCAGGGGTTTTCACCCCTGATTTCCCAGCAAATCCTCCAGTAAAATTTGACTACACGGGTATTGTGAGCCGGTCCCTCTGGAATCCACTGCGCGCAACTAAGTTATATAGGCTGAAATTCGGTGACAGAGTGCAGATTGTGCTGCAGGGGACTAGTATCTTTACTGCTGAAAATCACCCCATCCATCTTCATGGATATGATTTCTACATTGTTGCTGAAGGTTTTGGGAATTTCAATCCAAAGACTGATACTTCCAAATTTAACCTTGTGAATCCTCCATTAAGAAACACAGCTAGTGTTCCTGTTAATGGATGGTCTGTCATAAGATTTGTAGCAGATAATCCAGGTAAGGATAATAAATACAAACACTAATATTTCTTAAATTTGTCTATTACTATGCTAATCTATGATTTTCTCAAATGAAAAACAAAACAAAAACAGGGGTGTGGATCATGCATTGCCACTTGGATGTTCACATTACATGGGGTTTGGCTATGGCATTCATCGTGGACAATGGAGTTGGAGTATTGCAGACTTTAGAGACTCCTCCTGAAGATCTACCAATATGTTAATCAAATTATGCAGTATGGGCAAGTAGCAAATCTCCAAGTTTGCTATTGCTTCATAGTTATTGTTTTTGATAGGGAGTTGATGAAATTTGGTGGACAGGGTCATATGTTGGAAATTCTAATCCAACTCAACCTGTACATTTTTTTTTCAAGTGTCATTTATGAGAGATTTATATCTGAATTTATTTTCCGAAAATTGTTCTTCAAAAACCTTCAATATGCCAATGTGATACTGAGTTGGTTCAAATTATAGTAACCAAGGTTATATATCTTCAAAATTAGATATAAAATGAAAACATAAGAACAATTAGACAAGAGAACTCAGAACATTGAATAGATTAGAAGTGAAGTTATTAGAAAACTTGGGTCTTACTTAAATTGTTGGACTGGTTTCATAACTCCAATTGCATCAAGGTTCATCAAGAACTTCTTACTATGTGACATTATATCGTTATGTGGTCAATTTTTCTTATCATCTATATATGATATTGCAAACCGTTTTCAAGTTAATACCTCCAAAAAGATACTTCTTAACGGAAGCCCTCCAATATATTGCATAAACACATGAGCCTAGTGCATCGGAAGCGCTCTAACACAATTTGAAAATTTGCTCGTTCTTATATTTAACGAGAGACAAATATAGGAGAGGCCACCAAAATTATGCACAATAAAAACCCATACTCTAAAATTTAATGGGAAGAAAACCACATCACTGAAATGGTGAAAGCTTCCAAAAGTAGTGGCTCAGTTGGTTTCATCACTTGCCAATGCTTTGAAAAACTTGGGAAGGAGAAAAATTCAGAAATGGAACTGAAACTATAACAAAGTCTTGTTCGTTTTCTTGTACTTCCTTTTTCCCCCCACATTAAGAGTACATTACACTAATATGCTAAATACAAATTACAATCAGACTAAACTCATAGTAATCAAATCATTAAATACAAAAAAGTACAATACAATTAGCAACCAACATACAAGTAAAAAAACAAACTTGAAAACCCCTTGTTTAACTCATAGTGCTGGCACTTTTGATTGATGTCTTTATGTCACAAAAGTATTTACTTACACCCCATGGGTCTTTATTATCCTACCCCATAAAACTTTGTAAGATATGTAAATGAAAATCACCTACCAGTCTCATAACTGGAGAGATATTAGTCTGGTATCTACAAAATAATGACTCTAAACTAGTTTTATAGAGATCTAAGTTCATATTGAAGCGGACCTCATACCAGCAGTGATATAAACACCCATATTACGGCTAACAAACTTTGAACTTACAACTTTCGTGTTATAATCTGCCATTTAAGTTACAAACTGAGCTACGTTCTATAAGTACTTTTGCTTAATATTTTCATTTCGCTCCCTAAAAGTTTTAGATGTAATTTATCAATCGAATATCATTATACAATGAGTATCCTATGATAATGATATCTTCATTTCACTGCAAGTCTGCCATGACTAGAGCCTAGAGGTAGATTCGTATGTACCATAGGTCCATAGCATTTGATAGTCTTTATCCACAAAATTAAGGGATCGAAGTAAATACACAATCTACCACTGACATGCGTCATCTAAAAGGCTAGTCAAGTGTCATCCATTGGTTTTCTAGAAAGAAAAAAGAAAGAACTTAAAAGGAAAGTCTAGTCTCATATCACAACTTAAAATAAAGATAAAATCCTTTATCATGATAGCCTCACTATCCCAACCTACCGCACCGTTTTAAAGAGTATCGTGAAAGATATAAATCAAAAGCCTAACGTCGTTCTAGATTGAATGAGGACTTACTCAGATCACAACTTATGCCTACGTAACTTAGAAAATGGCAGAAGTAAAAAAAATTATTGAAATGATGTAGCTCTTTTGCAGTTAACATGTAATGCGTCTTGTCATAGTATTTTTGTAACCTAACTATATATGTAAAAGGAGAATAAGTATCAGGGATATACGCTATTTCATTGATCATAATGCTCTAATATATCGTTTAACATAATCTCTTTTACAAAATATTTAGATATGGGCTACAACTAGATAACAAATTGCGCAACTTACTAATATAATACATAAAAAACTTACTCTTTTATTTTCTTAAATTAGCAATTTGTAATAGGCAACAATTCTAGTGTTGTTTAGAAAACTCATTATTGAAACATTTCGAAGAAAATTTGATTGTTCTTCTGTATCCCTGTTGATTTTTCAAATTAAGCACCGAAGAACGTGTAGGGAGGAGAAATCATATGAATATTGATCGTACGACAGTTGATAAAAACACAGGAAAATAAAAGGTAAGAATCAAGGTTTTCAACTCATATAACCATGTCCTCTTAACTATAATACGCTTTAATTAGTTTCATTTGTACATAAAAACTCTATTACCATAACGTGTAAATTTGACTATTGGACTAGACTTTGGTGCAGACATATAATAACGAAAAGCCACTTTTATTTTCATATCTTGATTATTTGTTACCTGATTATATTATTGTATTTGTTGAAACTTGCGCTTTCTTCCTTTACTTTTGGAATATGAGGGAATAAAGCAAAATGAATCATTAAATTGGCTGCGCTTCTTATATTGTGAAGTAGCAGTTGATCGATAAAGCTTCACGCATCATTATGAGTCATCGGGAAACAACCTCTATGTGTTTCTAACACATAGGTGTGGTTGCGTACATCCGACCCCCATACCCTGCCATAGGTGGGAGCCTTTAAGGCAATGTGGTAATATTATTGTTGTTGTATTTGTTGAAACTTGCGGTTCCATGAAGTGATATCCACTCAAAACCTTAAGGAAATGGGTGGTGGTACATCATCCTCGTATTACCCATGTATTTTATCTCAAAGTATTCGATGTGGGGACAATATTCTCAACACCCATCCTCACGTGGCAACGTGGCTTGACATACACACGCGTCTTAGAACCCGATCTCAATTACAAACCACAAGCCATACATGAATATCTGGCCTTAGGCTTACATGAGCCGATGCTCATATTCAGTCAAAACCTTAAGGCAATGAGTGGTGGTACCTTATCATCATATAACCTATATATTTTTCTCAAAGTGAGCAATATGGGACAATATTCTCAACACCCGTCTTCGCGTGACAACGTGGCTTGACATACACACAACCTTTAAACCCGTACTCAATTACAAACCACCTGTCTTCAGTCACAAACCATAAGCCATGCACGAACATCTGGACTTGTGCGAGGTGAGACAATAAATGGCCAACCATGGGCATGCAAGATGTGAGTCCACATTTTAAACTGGTTCTGATACCATGTTGAAACTTGGGCTTACATAAGGTGAGACTCATATCCATCCAAAACCTTAAGGCAAGAGGTGGTGGTACTTCGTCCTCATATTACCATGTATTTTATATCAAAGTGTCCGATGTTAGACAATATTCTCAATATTAATATATTGTAATCTATTGGTCGAACTAGCTGATTTACCAATAGAGCCTCATCAGACTTTTACCGAGTCAATGATTGGTCAGTTTTTTTCGGTGTTATCATCTAATATTATCCTTAAAGGGAGGTTTGTGGAATAATTAATGATCCCAATATATTAGCTTAAGTAAAAAAAAAAAATATTCAAGTTTGACAAGGTGCGAATGAACTGTAGTTCATATATAATCTTACTTTACGAGAGAGAATAAAAACAAAAAGGAATATAGTCACTATTTGCATGCTATATCTCTTCAAATAGTACTTATATTAGACGGGTATACACAAATTATGAAAGTCCTTGATTAGTTAACTTGTAACGAGTAAAATATTAAAGTAGTTCATTTTTGATAATATGTACTCTTTAAGTTCAATTATACATAAGTTCTCTATTGAATGTGACATTAAGCTTTTTGCATGTATTTTAGGAAAATCAATAATCAGTTGAATTGATTGAGAAATAAGACTAAGATACTCTTGATTATTATAATGTATGTAATATTTGAAATAATTGAATCAATAGTAAAAGAAAATGAGAAAAATTTGAAGCAAATGATAAAAGTTTGTTGTTGTCGTGCGTGGTGAGAGGAAGAGTTTTTTAAAACCCGAAGGAGAATGTTAAAATATAGGATCAGAGGTAAAGGAGTCTGACCGGAACAATTAATCTTCCAAGTGTTGGTTTTCTTGACTACAACAATACCCATCATATTTTTATTATTGTGTCATGCATACAAGTATGTATAGAGTCGTGGTCTTACTGTAAGCAAACTCTTTATATTTTAGAATTGGGGTATTATTGTGTCATGCATACAACTAAACTAAAACTTCATAAAAGTACTCATTCCCTCCAAATTTGCATACATTTTTAGAAAAGGTGGTTGAAAAACTATTTAATGTTTATAATTCTTTATTTGCTATCAAAAATAAGATTTAGTTTTACAAACTATAAACAGTGGGCACTAGAGTAATTGTTAAGTGTGTTGCTTTGTGAGCGGGAACAGCATCTTGCACAAAGTATAGGGTAAGTTTGCGTATATCAGATCGTTTCGATCTGACTCCTCTCCTAACACTGCGAAAATACAGGAGACTAATGCACCGAGAACGTCTTTTTCTAAAAACTACGCACAACGAATAAAAATATTTTAGTTATTTAATTACTTTTTTTTACCATTTATGAAATATACATAAATATCTTAAAACATACTAAAATTAAAAGGTGTAGTGTGTTTTGGGGAGGGAGTATAAGGTGAGATTTGGAAAGGGTAGCTTAACCAGTGAATAACGTAAGTGATGATTTCCATGGAATGCGAAAGACGTAGGCACACGTGAAGCAGCAGCACCTAGTTCTCGATTGAAGCGTCACAACAAGTGGACTACTTTTTCAGACAACTTTGCTGACATTTCACTCACTCTCATTTAATCACTCCCCTCAAATCCTTACATCACTGTCCGTCCCAGTTTTGGCTCCGGGTCCCCTCACAGGTAAAAGAGAAATAAGAAAAAGAAAAAAATTTCATTTTGCCCCATTATTCGGATTAGAGTTTTCTTTAAAAGGTTAAGATTTCAAGATCATGCACAGTATCATTGTTTCACTAATGCTAGGTCGAATGCTAGTTTGCGTGAGAACATTTTATGTGAGTCATTGCGTAAGTCCTCATATAACCTAAGAGACCGATGAGATACTGATTTTACAACCTACACAATGTTCGTTGGAGTTGGGACGATTCGGTACCCTTGTATCCAAGAAATGACATTTTGCTTAAAAAATATATGTAAAAGTGTTTGGTTAAAATGAATAAGGTCGAAAGAGGTATGGAGTTGAATGGATGACACGTGTGTTATGAGATGTATACAGCGGAAAAAAGGAGAAGTATATCTCATCCGCCCAGTTTTCAAACTTCATCCTTTAGAAAACAGATTTTTCTTTTCTCTATTCCATGTATTTTTCTCTCCATATAATAGTTATTTTCTACTTTTTTTTTTGTGTGCAATAGAATGAAGGACCACGCATTTTCAAATGAGAAAATGCATGAGCTAAAAAACGATTCAATAGTCATGTTTTAGGAGTTAAATCTCCTAACTCATTCCACACATAATTTTTTATTCTATTTAATAAGATCATACTATGTGTATTTAATTAGATTTGAATGATTATATGTGATATAAACTTAAGGATAGAGAACAATAAATAGATGAGATAAGAGATTATTTTCCATATTTGAATAGCAACTCAATTTTTTTTTGTTATTTCCCACACTAATAAATAGATGAGATAAGAGATTATTTTCCATATTTGAATAGCAACTCAATTTTTTTTTTTGTGTTATTCCCCACACTTTTTCGATTTCAATAGTCATGTTTGAGTAGCAACTGGAACTTTAGGTAATCTGGTTTGATTTAGGGTGATATTCTCTCAACTCTATCTGAATTGTATTAAATAAAGACCCATCTAAATCATCATCAATCACAATCATACTCATTATATCCTAACGATAGGGTCAGGAGAGAATAGGATATATGCAAACAATAGCTCCATCCCAAGAGATAGAGAATTTGATTCTATTGAGACCTCATTCTCTATATGTATATGCATAGATGACACAATAATATGAATATGGTATGTTCGTGTACTAATGAAGAGATTTAGTAAACACAAATAGAAATGTTCTGATACTAAAATAAGCATAACTACAGACCCATCTAAATCAAAACAAATTAATCCAACTGACACCAAGATTTAAGAGGTATAACATTTGAAAGAAACCCTAATTTTTAGGCTGTTATGTGCAAGAGAGATGTATCCTGTAAAGGAGGTATGATCAACTATATATGGTAGGGAAAAAAAGAACTTGAAGTAAAATACAACTTCAAATATACATTAAACACATATTTCAGGCTCCACTTAAAATTATCAAATTTTAATGTACATTTCTAGCCAAAGTGCTCTATGAAACACGTCCAAGGAATTAATCATTCCAAGGCTGTTTTTGGAATCCCTTGCAACTATGGATCCACTTAGTCGTAATTCCTTCATTTGTCAAAGTATTTCTTTTCTGTAATTAAAACTTGATTCCAATTTTATGGATCCTGTGGTATGATTTGAATTATAGGCTTAATGTTTTCAATCTCAATATAGGTAGATTGTAATTTAAACTTTAATATTATTTTACTCCTACAATTTTGAGTAAAATGAACATATTACCTATAACACTTTGCAAAATGAAAAGGTTAAAATGGATATCGTATTAAATGTTTTATAATGTTAATTTGGTAAATTAGAGTATCAAAATTTATTGAATAAATATTGAATCTTATATCATTCGAACATTGATTCAAAACAGATTTTAACTAAATAGCAATAACATGATAATGATGACACATAGGGTGGACTTAGATCAACTGGTAAGATTGTTGCTTTGTAACCTAAGGTTACATGTTCGAGCCGCAGAAATAGTCTTTTGCACAAAGTGTAAGGTAATGCTGCGTCGAGATCTGGCTTCGACACCTCCTCTGACCCTATGCAAATACGGGAGACTAGTGCATAAAAACATTTTTTTATTATAATGATGACGCAACCTATAACGTGGTCCACGCATACCCTAAATTTTGGAGAGAAGTAGTGGCGGTCGGTCAATGGTGATGAAGGGTGGTGCAGTTCTGTATGTATGTATTTATACATGCTTGTAACTTATATAACTTCAACAAATTCAGAAAATATAGAGACAAAAAAGAAAAGAAAGCACAAAAAGGTTAAAGGTCCGGATTCGGTGACCCTGGTGGAAAAGGGGAGGACACGTGTAACTATAGCAGGAGTTTTTTTTTGCTTTTCACATGAAAACACGTGTCAGTCCTTTATTGGACACGTCTGACACGTCCTCTTTCCAGCCGCGTCACTGAATCCCTTTCAAAAAGTTAGTAAAAGAGGATAACAGCGGAACCACTTTGGGAGCCGGCGGTCTGTGGAAGTTACTGATGGGAGAATCCAGGAGCCGCCGTGGTTCAGCAAAGGGTCCCACTCAGCAACTCATTTCTTTTTTATTTTTTCCTTTGAAACATACTTTTTCTTATTGTGTGTAATGCATGCATGTGTGTACATATATACGGGTTATATATATATATATATATATATATATATATATATATATGTTGATGTTTTGTCAAGTTACTATACAAATCATGCTTAAATTGGATAGATAGAGGATATGATAAAACAATCCTTCTATTGGTTAAAGACGACAAGCGGATGTGATTCGTTAAATCTGGAGCTACAAACGATATAAGCCGAATTAAATATTTTTAATCGAATTGAACGTATGCAAAAATTGGACATGGTTGACTCTTTTTAAGTATAACATAAAAAGCTCCAACACCGCTTAAATAAATTTTAAAAAATCTCAAACATAAAATAAAATGATCAAACACTTAGACATAATTTCAAACGATTCGATTGTTAGAAATACATATACATATAAAATTCAAATTTTACTCCTAAATATTCCACACTTAGAAACAAATTACATAATCAATTATGTAAACTACAACGCCTAATCAACAGTATCATAAAAAATATTGGATGAAAACTAATAAATACTTTGATGTTATATGTTCGATAACATCCATAAAGATTTGAGATAAGCCATAATATTTTTGAGTTTGGTTTTTTCAATGTTTGAATTCAGTTTGAGATCGTCAACTTTTCTTTCGAATATGTCCTTTCACGAGTTGAGTATGAAGGGTTTATGAACTGATTGGCTTGTTTACGCCCCCAGTAAAACCAGAACTTACTTCAATTGATTGAATTTTGTATATCTGAGACTTAATTCAGTTAAATATTGTGTATTAAAATATATTTGGTGGTGTTGAAAAAAATATGTATTAGTTGAGACTTAATTTCAGTTAAATATCTTATATCTTATACTTTATCATAATATTTGCCATATTAAATGATGTAATATTATGTATTCAATAACATATTAAGTAACACCAACTAGTACATATGATACGATCATACTACTAATACCAATACAATAAGATATTACATAGTTGAGATACAAAACAGCTTGTGCTTAGTTTCTTCATCTTTAATTAAAAAAAATTACCCTAGTGAAATCCACTCACGTTTACCGCCAGATATTTCAAAGGGTAAACGCTATTCCCTTCAACTTTTTCCCCTGTTTTCATGCAAAAGAGGTGGACACTTTGCACAAATTACGAGAATCCTACTCGATTCTTAACCTTATTTATTGCAAAAATATTTTTTACCCACATCAGTCCTCCACTCACATCCTACCTCACTCACTTTCATATATTCATCAATATTTACTTCTCTGTTTCTCACCCCAACCAATGCATAACTTTTAGCAATCTCACTTTTTCTTCCCGTTCTTTATTCATCATTCATCATCATCATTTCAGTTTGCTTGCCGGCCGCCGGAATCTTCATCTATTACTTCATTGGCCGGTAATTTCTCAAAACTAATTTAAATTTGATTCCGGGGTTCCAAGTGCTAGATTTTCTGCGCCGTTTGTTTATTTGAAGTTTTTTTTTTTTTTTTTTTGCAGGGGAGTTGAAATGGAATAGCTTTTTGAGTTGACTTTACTGGATTGAGAAGTTGTCTCTGAAGTGCTCTGTGAGTGTCAACAGAGCTGGGTTGTTTACTTTGATGAAATTCAGCTTCTTTTCTTAAATAAGCAAAATTTAAATGCATGGAGATTGACTTTCTTTATCTGTCAGGAATTTTCCCATTCATGTGAATCCTTATCTTTTTTTTAGTTTTTATAAAAATAGATTTTGTGGAGTAAAGACTACATATATGGATTGTTCTGGAGTCGATCACGAAATTAGTGAGTGAGCTCCTTTCATCGTTATATTTATTCCCTTTAATAGGAACTTTAAATACAAACGGAAGATCCCATTTCCTTAGTTACAGAAAACGTTGATTTACTGAAACGTGATTGTTGTGTGGATATCGTGATGGCTATATGATTACTTTTCTGTATAGATCACATTAATTGAAACGCAACTTGAGGAAACACAATCAGGATTTTGTTAAACCCATCTGATTTCAGCTGGCATTGATGGAGTTGTTTTTAGAGTTTTATCTATGATGATAAAGAAGAAGTGAGTAAAGATCCAAACTTTATCTTTGGGTTTTCAATTACAACATCAAAATTACAAGTTCTTTTACTGTTCATTTTCCATTGTTGTGTTTGTTGCTACCATGTCTAAAAATGACTTATACAGCAATTGGGGTAGGTATCATTTAGAGCGTAGTGGAGACTGACAATCTATATGACCATCTCACATAGTGAAAATGATTCTTACGTAGTGTTATTGGTGGTGTGTTAAAATCGACTAATTACTGCGTGTTACAATGTACTTGTGCTTGGTACAACATTTGCAGATGTTTCTGTTTTCTACTCAACCATTCATCTGATTTGAGCTCTGCTAACTACAGCCTCATGAAGAGGAAAAGATTGGATGTAGGTTGCCATCCATTTGATCCATACCGTAAGCATCCCACACTACCCTGATTTGTTTAATTCTCTTAACTAATGTATACATCTTGCAGCAGGGTTGATTACCAAATAGTTTGTGTAGTTGAATCTCAACTTTTCAATTTTTGTGCTTACTTGCTCAAAAATGGTTAACTTCAGATATTTAGGTCCATACTTATATACCACGCAAATTTTCGGTTTTTCGAGTGGGACAAGAGTGTTACAATTTATTTTTCTAGAGCCTTACTAGATTACCTGAAATTGAACTTTTTGTCTGTTTCATTTTCTGGATGTGGTTTTGATCATGGTAATGGAAAGGCTTCATCTATCAGTTGTTATTTCCATCTCCTTTATCTACTACATGAACCTCCCAACTTGGGCATCTTCTAGTACATCCGATGTCTTTTATCTTTTTGCTCATGATGTTATCCCTTCCATCCCTAGCAACAAAAGTAGAAATTTTGATATACATTTTGGCTCCTGCTGTTGTTGGTTAGATTTTTCCAATCTTAAAGCATGTGAAGATCATCAACTTTTTTCCTAGTATACTTCTGTGTCTTAATAAGATGTTCCATTCAGATTTAATATCTCAAAACAGAGTAAACAGTGTATGGATAGCATTACAAACTTGTGATCTGTCCAACTTCTAAGCGCGAAATTCTCATGTTCTGGCTAGAGGAATAAATAATTGATTTATCAATTTATATACCTGTCAGATAATGAGAGATCATTATGCTGATGATCCCTCTTTCTCCCCTGAAAACTGGATGACATTATTGAGTAAGTACATTCACAAACTTCGCCATGCTCCAAAAAGTGAAGACTTCATTTACAGACATTTTAGATACATCAGCTTTGCTGCACTGCATTAGACCCATAACTTGGAAATTATGTTAAACATACAGTGAATCATGTATTATATTATTTCTACAAATAAAAAGCTTAATCTTTTTTCCTTTGTTGCTTCTTATATCTCATGCTTTTGCTCCTTTGATAGCTTTTGAGGCACTTTGGTGGGACTCCTGGAAGGCCGTTGAATGCTTAAAAATCAAGAATGGAGTTATTACCATGCATATACTCGAGGATGGGAAGGTGGTTGAGGAAATTATTCCTCTAACAAATCTCCGTATTAAGGCGAGGAAAGCAACTATGTCTGACTGTGTCTGCCTTTTAAGACCCGGGCTTGATGTGTGTGTTCTGTCTGATAGTGATATGGAAGACTCTGATAAAGAGAAAAGTTCTGCACCAGTAAGTTGCATATTCTATGCAAAGCTTCGCATGCTGTCTTTCTTGTGGCTGCAAGATGTAGGGCAACCTTTTTGAGTCATTTGTTTTGGCTATTTCCTTAGACAAAACAATTTCAGTTATTACACGAATTCTTATAGTTTCTCATTGTTTATTTGTTCATTTGAGGAAATGTGACACTTAAAAGAAAACTGATTTTCTTTCTTTGTCCGAGATTGTCTTGCAGAACTTCAGCCTAAAACCGCGCTATTAGAAGACTTGCATTACTAAATATCAATGTGTTTTTCTGACTTTTTGGGCCTTGTCCTCATCTGCAAGAATTGTTGACTCAAGTTGGCTTAAGATAATCCTGTACTTATATATCAAGCATCTTTTCAATCTTTTTCAAACGTGGGACATGTTTGTTACACTTTTGAAGTTATTTCTTTGGGCAGTTTTTCTTTTTTACTTTCGTTTTGCCTTTTAAGAATTCAGCTTTAGAGCTAATTACGGGCTCTTGTTTTGGTGTAGGTGTGGGTTGACGCCAGAATAAGATCTATTGAGAGGAAACCTCATGAGTCCAAATGTGAATGCCAGTTTTACATAAGTCCCTATCAAACACAAGAACTTGGAGTGACATCCAAAAGGTTAGTCAATAAAGAAGCAGTCATGATGCAAATTGATCGAATCTCCATTCTTCAGAAACTTGAAAGTCCTTGTGAGGATCAAATGTTCCGTTGGAGCACCTCAGACGACTGCTCTACACGGCAGCATGTCAGATTGCATACGGGCAAATTTTGTTCTGACATGTCTTGGCTACTTGTTGCATCGGTCTTGAAGCGAGCTGTCTTTGATGTAAGGTCAATACAGAATCAGATTGTCTATGAAATTTCAAATTTTGATAGCCAAAAAAACCAGGAAAATTCTAGCAGCTGTTCTTATGCTCTAAACTTTAAAATCGACAATGGAGCTTTGTCCCCCTTCATTGTCCAATTTGTTCCTGGAGATACTCTTGCTATTGCTCCAAGTGAAGAATTAAAGACAGATGGAACATTATGCGTGTACAATGTCCCAGAATTGAGACGATCAAAGCGTAGAAATATAAAGCCTCGACGTTTTCTGGCCTGTGATTTGACTGAAGATGACGTTGACATGTCCAGATTAGGGGGAGGATTCATATACAAAATGGACTATGATGATGATATGCCACATGCATTATCAATTCAAGCGGACCATGAATATCGTGTTGAAGATGAAGAAATGGATGATCCAACATTTACTTATAAAAAATCATGGAACGAGAGCAATTTGTCTAGGAGTGGGACAAACACCAGGGTGAGGAAAGAAGCCAATGAATCTCAACTTGCAATGGTTCCCTTGTCTCTTGCTTCCGAAGGCTTTGCATTTAATCAAGAACAGGATGCTGCAGAGGATCTTTCGAAGACTATTGACGAAATGATTGCAAACCAAGGTTACTCAAACGTGAACAGAAGAAAGACTTTTACTAAGCATCTACGCCCAGCAGGATATGCATTTCCAACCAGGAAATATGTGGGGGGACTAATCTATAGAGGACCAGGTGGTGTGAGACGGAAGTATAGACCACGAGACCCTTCCAAAAAAGTAAAAAGAGGAGAGGGATATGGCACGCGCTCTGAATGGGAAAGTATCTATGATATGAAGCCTTCTGCTTCTGGTAGGAGGAAGTCCATGAGTGCATATGCATGCAGAGAGCTTATAAACAGATGCATGCAGAACATAGATGAAGCCATAAGAAAGAATCAACCAGCTATTATTGACCAGTGGAAGGAGTTCATGTCAGAGAAATCGTCTTCACAAAGTGACTGCAACAAAGCATCAACAGACAACATTAAGGAGGAGGAAGAAACCTCTGAAATTGATATGTTGTGGAAGGAAATGGAACTCGCCCTGGCATCTCTTTATTTTCTTGATGACAATGAGGTAAATTCAGAATGTCATCATGAATTTCTTTCTGGTTAAAAGAGAGTAAAATGATGTATTTCAGATCCTTCCGTAGTTTCTTATAGATACATATACACTTTGTTTTAGTTGTCTTTGGCTGACAGGATTGTTCCTTGCTGTAAAATCTTTAACAGGAGGTTGATTTATCTTCTACTGTGAATGAGATACCGCGGGAAAACAGCAAAAAAGTTTGCAACCACGACTACAGACTCAACGAGCAGATCGGAATCATTTGCAGATTATGTGGAGTTGTCAGCACTGAGATCAAAGATGTCTCACCACCACTTGTAAGTCAATTTACTGTTACTTAAGAAAGTAATTTTGCATGTATCTTGATTGTCATTATCATTTTCCACTGTGTTTCTAAAACAGGTAATCCAAGTAAGTACTCATGCATCATGTGTGTGCTGGGTCATTACTAGTATGATGCACAAGCAAGAATGAAATATTTCTGTCTTGGGATTTATGTAAAAGATGACCTTTTGCTATGTCTTACGTATGTATCTCTGCAGTTTCATAGAACTTCTATCCATTGCTACGATGTTGAATAAAGCACTGCCTATAGGTAATTTATTCGGGGAAGTTTCAGATGTGTGCATTTCAGTTAACCCAGTGCTTTCACATTGTTTGTGCACAGTGGACAGACCCTAGTTATTCCTCAAACAAGGAACAAAAACCTGAAGAAGAGGTGGAGCAGAAACCAAACAAAGACGACGCGCTCAATCAATTTAATATTCCAGAGTCATGTAGTGCACCTTCAGAAGCAGAAGGGAAAAAGAATGTTTGGGCTTTAATACCTGAGCTTCGGACCAAGTTGCGTGCCCATCAGACAAAAGCTTTTGAGTTCCTGTGGAGAAATATAGCTGGATCTTTGGTACCAGCTCGTATGGGCGCTAGAAGTAAAAGGCGAGGTGGTTGTGTCATCTCCCACACACCTGGAGCAGGCAAGACATTGCTAATTATAGCATTTCTAGTGAGCTACTTGAAGCTCTTTCCTGGATCTAGGCCGTTGGTTCTTGCTCCTAAGACAACACTTTATACTTGGTACAAAGAAATAATCAAGTGGAAAATTCCAATCCCAGTTTATCAGATTCATGGTGGTCAGACTTATAAAGGTGAAATTTTGAGGCAGAGAATGAAGGCATCACCTGGTCTCCCCCGAAACCAAGACGTTATGCATGTTGTGGACTGCCTAGAAAAGATGCAGAAGTGGCTATCCCATCCCAGTGTCCTTCTCATGGGGTATACATCATTCTTGACATTGACCAGAGAGGACTCCAACTATGCTCACAGAAAATACATGGCCCAAGTGTTGAAGCAGTGTCCCGGGATTCTGATACTTGATGAAGGGCACAACCCCAGGAGCACTAAATCAAGGCTAAGGAAGGCACTGATGAAAGTTAACACAGGGCTTAGAATCTTACTCTCCGGTACATTGTTCCAGAATAATTTCGGTGAGTACTTTAACACCCTCTTGTTAGCCCGACCTAAATTTGTGAACGAGGTTTTGAGAAAGCTGGATCCAAAGTACAAGCGCGAAGCAAAATCACGGTTTTCTCTGGAAAACAGGGCAAGGAAGCTGTTCATAGATATAATTTCAAGGAATATCAACTCGAACGACAACGAGGAAAGGATGGAGGGCCTAAACTTGCTAAAGAGCCTGACTGCAAAGTTTATAGATAATTATGAAGGTGGGAGTGCTGAGAACCTTCCTGGTTTACAATGCTATACTTTAATGATGAAGTCAACAGCTCGTCAGCAGGAAATCTTGGACAAGCTTCAAAATCAAAGGCCAGTTTATAAAGGGTTTCCACTTGAGCTGGAGCTTTTAATTACTCTTGGGGCAATCCATCCTTGGTTGATCCGAACAACCGCATGCTCTACTCAGTACTTCACCAAGGATGAGTTAGAGAATCTTTCAAGGACTAAGTTTGATGTCAAATTTGGTTCAAAAGTCAGGTTTGTAATGAGCCTTATACCGAAATGTGTCTTCAGAAAAGAGAAAGTCTTGATCTTTTGCCACAACATTGCTCCAATAAACATGTTCCTTGAGCTTTTCGCGAGCCTGTTCAAGTGGAGAAAGGGCATTGAAGTAATGGTGCTTCAAGGTGATATTGAGCTCTTTGAACGCGGTAGGGTGATGGACAAATTCGAGGAACCAGGGGGGCCATCAAAGGTAATGCTGGCATCTATTACAGCTTGTGCAGAAGGCATTAGTTTGACTGCAGCGTCGCGAGTGATATTACTGGATTCAGAATGGAATCCTTCAAAGAGCAAGCAAGCCATTGCAAGAGCTTTTCGACCTGGCCAGGACAAAGTTGTGTATGTATATCAGCTGTTGGCTACAGGGACACTTGAAGAAGAGAAATACAGCAGAACCACATGGAAAGAATGGGTGTCAAGTATGATATTCAGTGAGGAACTTCTAGAGGACCCGTCACACTGGCAGGCCCCTAATCTAGAAGATGAACTTCTGAGGGAGATTGTGGAAGAGGATCGCGGTACATTGTTCCACAAGATCATGAAGATTGATAAGGCAGCATCCGTGATCAGAGATAAGGAATAGTCCGGGGGAGCATGTGCCATTTTTTGGCAGCTGGTTTGGTTCGATGGTTTCTTGTCTTTGTTGTTGGATAACTAATTGAAGATGGAGATATAGCAATCTATAAATGATATGAAGAAAATGCTATAACAGAATTGGTGAGATTTATATCATTTTCCTGATTATGTTATACTCAATAGTACTCAAATAGTACTTTTTCAGCTATGGATGTATCTGCATGACTGTATCTGTCGAATTTTGTTGTACTTTTACTTTGATCTTGTAGTAAGTCGTGAAAACTAGATAATAGAACGGGGGTATGAACTCATTTTGCTCTCTTTTCATGTTTGATGTGCGTTGAGCTAGATTTGTAAAATTCTCCTGATCAAGAGTTTAAAGTTAAAGAAAAGCTACAGTATTTGTAAAGGGATTTGAGTGTTCTCCGTCGGCATGCTGGTTGGAGATAAACTGCCATGAATTCTAGGGAAAAAGGTAACACTAGAAAGCAATCATGAGGTTGCTTTCTTCCTCAATTCAACCTTGTTTTTCTGGATAAGCTGCGGTAAGCTGCAAATTTTGTTGGTGTTAATAGACTACAGAGAGAATATGCATACACACACATGTATATGTATATGTATACATATATATGTGTGTGTGAATATGTACATATATCTATGCGTGTGTGTGTGTATAATGTGTGTATATATATGTATATATTGAGTGTATAAGTATTTATATGTATGTGCGTGTATATACTCACACGCACATACACAGACAAAGGAGGCGTAGTCTTATTCAATTTTGTATGTGTTTAGTGTTTCTATGTTTGTATCTTTTGCTCATTATTTTATACCTTTGTGTTTATATTCATAAAAATATTTGAAAAAAAAAGAATAATTACAGAATAATTAGTAAAATAGGAGGAAAAAACACTTTAAAAAAAGATGCTAAAAGAAGTGAAAAAGCCTTAAAACTAAGTAGGCTGTTTAGCTTGTGGTATCATGTAATGAGTCGAAGTCTAATCAGCCTTCCTAGCAAAATCTCTCAACTGTGCGTTAAGTTCTTCATCCAATTCTAAGTTTTCAAACTAACTTAAGCAACATTTTCAGCCTTAAATTATACATACAGAAATTAGATCTATGTATTAAAAAAAAAAAAAAAAAAAAACCTCTTCCGATACAAATCTACTTACAAGTATAGTTGCCGTCTCTTCTTATATAGCGAATGAACCTCCTGGCAAGACGAGACCTAAATCTGTTGATACAGAAAGACCAAGGATAGAAGCTACTACTCCCTTTGAATATATGAAACCTCAACAAGTAAGGGTTCCTACCATTCCTGGTTTCACAGGATGTGCAGAGATGTAAATCAGATTCCTAAGACCAACTAGTAGCGTTTTGTCATAGCACATAGACAACACAAGAAGTCCATTGACACCGAAGTAACAGCTGATGGGCTGACTTGTCAGCCTATCAAGTCATTCTATGGGCCAAAAAAAATTTCTGTGTTTTTTTAAGTGAAACGACGATTATGCCCTAAACTTAATGTGAAATTGACAAAAACAAAAAAGAAAAATTATCCTCTATCTTCCTCTTCTTCCTCCCTCCCTCTTAATCCCTTCTTTCTCCCTTCTGCAATCGCAACAGAGACTTCCCCCCTCCCCGGCCCAGTCTTCTCCTGTGAAAACCACCATCAGCCGCCACCAAACCCCTGCCAATCAAATACAAAACCCATCCACCTTTCCCAAACGGCCGCTACCACCAACCCCACCACTTTCTCTCCCAACGGCCATCCCCGCCCGCGCCCATCCCTTCCCTGCCTACTGTCACCCCGCCGCCCCTCCCTCCAGAACCCCCTCCCCGCTGTGCGAAACGTGGAACACAGCAACGGAAATTCAATTTACTTTAAGTATTCCTTAAAAATTTGAAGGAAAGATTCTATACAAAAGTTCAGGCACAAAAACGACAACATTTTTCTGCATTTGACAAATTTCATGCTTATGAAATTATGCATTTTTTGGCGTTTGCTTAGAATTTGTCCTCAAAACATACGTGTGCCTTGTTAGTATGCAAAATGAGGATGCAAATGTTCATCTTCTACACCAATCACAAACAAAAAAGAAAACTGAATCTGAAATTTTTAAATAGAATCAAGAAGTGAAGCGAAGTGAAGTGGATTTTTTCATGAAGTAATTATTTTAGTCTAAAGGTACTAATTTTGTTGAGGTTACCGAATGAGCTCAGCAATGTTAGGAATCTTTGAGAAAATCTGCTTGCACATTTGGTCTTTGCTTGTTATTTGGCGCCAGGATTCAATATAATAATCGTACGTACATAGTTTATACAATGAAAGTGGGGTTCTGCAGATTCAGGGCACGATTAGGGATGAGAGAGGGACGTTTTGGATGGGGGCAAGGGTGGGGAGCAGGAGGCTAGCGAAGGTGGTGGCTGTTCAGCGACTTTTTGTTTTGTTTAGAGAATTGCTAGACGGCGGTTCTGAAGCTCCGTTGAATAGACATGGAGCGAAAGATGCAGGGGATGAAGATGAATCTCTTTTTTTTACATTAATTTTTAAACCAATGGTGGAAAAGTCTCCTTGCATAAAATGGCAAGGGTAAAAATGTAACTGTAATCTTTTTAATCCACAAATAAAAGAGTACAAAAGACAATAAACATACTTATTATATCCCAACAACACCAAAAGATACCGCTAGGGTTTGAGGAGGGTGAGTGGCACATAAACAATACCCCTATCCTAATGGATGGAGAGTTTGCTTACAATGAGACTTCGACTCTATATGTACCTGAATAGATGACACAATAATAGGATTATGGTGTGATAGTGTACTAGCAAAGGGATTGAGTAAACACAAACAGAAAGCTTCCGATAATAAAATAGTTATAACCGTAAATATGCATAAATAATGAAAGACAAAAACAAAAAATATAAAGTCAAACTAAAGTGTAGTGTATCTAATCCCTATTCTAATGTGCTCCTATATCCTGCATAAACATTCCCTAAGCATATTTTAAGGTGCGCTTATATCCTGCACAAACCTCCTTAACCTTAATCATCTGACTCCATAACTCATATCCGGGACCATGCTTTTAAAGAGGTGCAAATCTAGTAGGTCATGTCTAGTCCGTTCATCCCAAGTCAATTTTGGACTGTCTTTAACTGTTCTGACAAACATTGTTATTTGTCTTCTCTTGACATGTACAAACCATGTCATGGAGACTTTCTCCTTACCGAAGAGAAGCAAAAAAATTTATTTGTTATAAAACTAATGTGCCTGAATGAATGTCTCTATTATCACATATAATGCACAGTGACATAAGAAGAAACAACTTTTTTTTTTTTTCCATTGGTATGTCAAAATGATTATTGGGTCATACTCGACTAAAACAGACAGGTGCAGGTATTGATAAACCATGCCACTAAAATTAGTATGTGTAAGTAGACCTACATGTATATGTATGTACCTGTGGCATGAAGTTTTACTAATATACGTGTTTATAACAATGCAAGTAACTACTATCATTGCATGGAATATAGATGAGAAACTCTTGTTTTATGTGTTCATTTGATATTTTACTTGTCATCAAGTTAACATTTTCAAAGTTGTAAAGATTAATTTTAATTTGACTACCACTAATGTTGATCTGGGCAGTTACAGGAAAGTCTTCTGCAGTGTCCTTTTCTCTTGTGAAAGAAAGTAAATCAGGTTAATATATGCATGGACATACAACCTTAAGATGATTAATATAAACTATATAATCAAAACTAGATTAGATAAAACCTTTCTATTGAAAAACCTTTCCATTTTCAATAGAGTAAATGACACAATCTTCCTTGACTTTGGAATATGATGTAATAAAGCAAAATGACTCACTATATTGTATGTGTTTCTTATATTGTGGAGTAGCACTTGATCGACACAGTTTGACGTAATTTTTATTATAGATTATCGGAAAACATCTTTATATTTATAACACATGAGTATGGTTATGTATATCTGACCTCATACTCCGTCATACGCAAAAACTTCTAAGATAATAGAATAATGTTCTTGTTGTAGATTAGATAAAAGCAATGGAGCTAAGTCTCGATGTCGTGTTCTTGGTATTAACTAATATGTACTGATGATGTTATCGATTCGTCATCTATTCAACAACAATATTAACCTATTGTTTTAGAGGCTCTCGCCTATGCCATGATACGAGGGTTGGATGTACGCAAACATATTCATGTGGTAGAGACACAGAGTGGTTGTTTTCCAATGACTCATAATAATGTGTGAAGCTGTGTCGATTAACTGATACTTTATAATATAAGAAGTGCAGCTAATTTAGTGAGTCATTTTAATTTATTTCATCATATTGTAAAGTCAAGAAAAAATGTGTCATTGACTCCATTGTTCAATGGAAACCGATCCGTCATCTATTCTTGTGTTTAATTTTCTTCAAGAAAAGTGTTGAATCGCAACAGGTTTTTTCCCCTTCAAATTTAACTGCCGCCATAAAAGACATTACTTTGTTTCAGTGGAAGACTTTTCAAAAGTAAGAAACTAATACCGGCTACACTGGGATAGGATCCCCTCACCGCAAGAGGGTGTGGTGACGTGTGACTGCGCGACACGTGACAGTAAGAAGGGGTGATGAGGCTAGATGCAGGTGACCCTCATCTAGCCTCACCAGTCCTCCTTGGTGCCACGTGTCGCGCGGTCACAAAAGGGATGAGGAAAATGAAGGTGAAGAGATCTCACCCTGCCACACTTCGATAAAGCACAGGGTTAGTAAAATGGCAAAACTAAAAATTGATACTGTAATTAAATATAAAATGGAACATCAACTTTTAAATAAAGTGTATATATGTATGTATGTACACATACACACACATATATACATACATATACATATACACACATATATGTATATGACCAACTTGGTAAGAAAGTAGATAGAAAATAAGGACAAGGAGACAAGTGACGGAGAGATTTATTGGAGATGGAAGCTTGAATCATGCTAAAGTTGTACGAAAAGTTAAAGAAATAGCAGTAAGAATTCGCAAGTTGCGTATTATAAAGACAGGTTGAATTGGACAGGCAGTCTCGTTTCTTGTAGATTTTGAGCAATACACGGAGCCACTGGCCGCTCACCTAGGAAATATTATGAACCCTCTGCTATAGTTTACTGGTCATATACACACTATTTGAATAATAATATCATGTCACGTTCTAGTAACAAGAATTTGATTTATACTAGCACGAAGTTTTATTGAGATATGATGTTCAATTATGTTTCTTACTAATAGTGCTATCTCCGCTTACTATCAAAAGAAAGACAACTGGTAGAATGCATTTTCTAGTTATGTTCCATTAAAGTACTAAAAACCGTCAATTCCACTTAACATCTATTCAAAATTTTTAAATTTTGGACGATAATCTTATTAGGCCTGTTAATGAACCGAGTCATTCGGTTTGTTCGGCTCAAGCTCGGCTCGGCTAAGGGGTTAATGAACTACTTTTTATGTTCGAATTCGGTAGGTGACACCGTTCATTTAAGGTGTTCGGCTCGTTAATGTTGTTCGTGAGTTAAACGAACTGAGCCTGAACAATTAAATATGTTCATTTAAATAAACGAGCAAGCTCGGCCCGTTTCCTAAGTTAAATGAACCGAGCTTGAACAACGCGATGCTCAGTTCGTTTACCGTCCTAATTCTGACCAATTGAACTATAATTCTAGGACAACATGATTTTTTTAATTAACGAATTTTTGTCTCTTGAATACTCAATTGACCTATTAATTATGTATAACGTGCTTTATTATTATTATTTTTTTTTTACATATATGCATACGAGTAGAACACGGTTAGACTTTCATGTTTATGACTTTACTATGGACCTTTGATTACTGAAGCAAATATTTCGATTTACATCTGAATTGTAGCAAGAGACATCTATCTAGTCATACAAAGTTTATCATATATGGATGTTAAAATCCGTAGACTTGCCGTAAACCCAAGAAAATATTATGATATTTTTCAAAAATCAAACAAATTTATTTATTTGATGAAAAATCTTTTAAACTATTATTATTAGGGATGAACCCCCCCCCCCCCCTCTCTATTTTTCTCTCCCAAATACCCCTTAATTTTTTTTACATTACTTTATTGTGTATAATATGTGAAACATGTTCAGGTATCGCTCAACACACACTAAAGTAGTTTGATTTGGATATAATTTAAGAAAGTTAAACTTTGTAGGATGCTATATCTATCCTACCGTTAATTGGCTACTTCAGACAAAATAAAGTTGAATGAGTATTATATAAATTTTGAATACCAATAGTTGATATCTTTAGAAAGTGGTCAATATTTTTGAGACAAACCAAAAAAAAGAGTATAATATTTTTATGGCAATGGAAATATCACACAGTAGTAACTTATTACATTATGTCCTTACATTATTATTAAATATCAAGGAATGTACCAACTGAATAAATTATCTAGAAAAAATGGTCATATAATAGAAAATTCCCCACGGCCATACTATATATGTAAGAGTATTACCGAAGACATATAACAGTGGTTTCAGATAGGGGGATTCGAAAGGAACGTCGGGGATTCGAACTTTGCTGAAGTCAAAAATGTTTGAACCCCTGCAGGCTAGCTGTATAGTGTGGGAGTGCTATTGACCCGTAGAATGACCTGATAAGCTGACAGGTCAGCCTGTCGATTGTTCCTTCGGTGCCAATGGGCTCCTAGTGATGTCCCTGTGCTATGACAAACTTATACTAGTGGACCATGAGAACCTGATTTACATCCTTGCACACTTTGTGAGACCAAGGTTGGCAGGGACTGGTTGGGTTCAACTTTTTATATATGTAAGAGTAAGTTTGTGTAGTAAACAGCCAGGCAGGAGTCCAGCTCATGGCTCGTGAAATTGTTCGAAGATAGGCAGCAAATTCAATAGCTTTATGATCCTATGCATGAGAGAAAGGAAAAGGACCACTTCCCACTACAAACATTGATCCTTATGGGATATTTCATGGCTACTCTCAGACATTTATTTCAGATTTTCTTCACGTGTACCCGAGATAACGCTCCATACTCTTTTGGACTTCCTAGATTCTTATATTCTTATATTTTTGAGGTTCTTTTGGACTTCCTAGATTCTTATATTCTTATATTTTTGAGGTGACGGGTTTGAGTTGTAGAAAGAGGTTCTTGTACAAAGTATTTGAAATACTGCGTACATCAGATCCCGAAGCAACCCGGTTTCTCACTGGATCATGCACAAATGCGGGAGCCTGATGCACCTGAAACGCTCATTTAATGTTCTTTAAATAGATATATTTCCTCTCAAGGAATCTCCCTATTTTAAAAATATTGTAAAATTCGAAGAAATCTAACTATTTTTGTTACTATCACTATTCTATTTTTAGTTGGTTAATTAAGATAAATTAAAGAAATCGTATAAATGTTAATTAAAAAGTAGTATGAAAACTTTAACCACTAATATATTACTATTTTTGGAAAATGAAATTGTTTTTGAGACTAACATAATAGAAACTGACACAATATATATTTGAGATGGAGGGGATACTAGTTAATAGAATAAAACTAGCTAATAGAAAATTAAATACGTCCAAAAATTATCTTTTCTTGGTATTAAATTTAAAACTTTCGTGTATCTTCATAAAACATTAAAACTTAAGGCAAGCATGTACGAAGTCCAAACGTTAACCTGATGTAAGAAGAGTACCCAACGTTAAATTTCTGAAACTTTAGTTACTGATACATATGGGAGGCACTATATCAAATCCAAGGAGTATGCATTTAATCCCTATAACTAAATCATATAAAAAATCAACTCAATATTACATAAGTTGTAAGTTTAAAGGGTGAAGTAATTATCATCATACATGTAAAAGGTTTCCTAAATAGGGTCCTGGACACATGGCTAAGAGACAAGTTCTTAAAAGCATACGTGACTTTGAGGTTACGGGTTCGAAACCATAAACAACCTCTTGTACAAAGTGTAGCAATAAATCTGCGTACATCAGATCGCAAAGTAACTAATTATAATCTTAAATCTCTGAATTTCCAGGAGCATATATATCTACATTTCAGACAGGATTCTTTCCCCGGCCTCAAAATATGTAAGCTTTTGCGTATACATGGAGTTGTTGTAAGCACTGTAATCAGAACAGGTGCACTGTGTGCATGTGAGTAAATTGACAACAAAAACGCAAGCAAAACCGAGGCGAGTGTAAGGACTCTGTCCTTAAGACGAATTGCTCCGGTATACTGTGCCCAACCGGATGGAACAAACGTCTCCCAGGATACAACGGTTTTCGTTCATACGAGTGGCACTACAGCGTAGGAACATCGACGAACCTGTTAAAGGTGTTCTGTTTTCTCGAGTGGAAAGTGGACTGTATCGTAATGGAATGCAGAATGATTGCAATACTGAAAATCGGTGCTTCAGAATGCATGCATGGCAACGAATTTATAGATGGAGGGTGGTTGAAGGAGGTTGAAGTCGGTTTATGGTCAGAACGAATCTGGACCATTGGATTAAAAAACAGTTACGATCTCTACCGTTAGATCTTAATCCTTGTCTGAACAAACGTAGACCATTGGATCAGTAAACCGAAGATAGGATCAAATCTGGAGCGTTGGATCAGCAACCGCGCTGAACCGCAGGATCAGATTAGCAACCGCAGGATCACCGCTACGGTTCAGACTTGATCTGGAGCATTGGATCACCGCAGATAAATCGTAGACCGTAGGATCAAGTAATTATTTTTCTGGAATCCAAAAAGATAAGAACCGCCCGAGCCCGAGCCGAGCCGAGCCGGCCGGACAGGCGGCGCGCGTGTGTGGTGAACCTTGTCTGAGCTGCGTCCTGACTCCGTCAGAAAACTTCTCATGCCCAAGGGCACATCTTAGAAAGCTCCAACTTGAACCTTATATGGTGGCCTTTCTCTCTCAAGTGAGCAATGTGGTATACAAGCAAATTGGTGATGTGTTCACTCCTCAAGAGGCAACATCACCAATTTTTCTAATTTCCACCAATTTTACTCCAACTTTGAGCATTAATTTTTCATTCACTCGGTATCGGAATCGAGTGATTCAAAAGCCTAAAATCATCTACTCGTTACGTAGATAATTTAGAAATTTTTAGTTTCTGTTTTTGATTAACGAACACTAATCATAATTAAGCTCAAAGTATGGTGGTTGTCAACTTTTGACAAACCTACTTGCAATCCAATCTTTTCCATTTCATTTCTCCAACAGTTGTTTATTTGGAACCCCAGCTACGCATTTGCCTGAATGTCACGCCACATAGTATCTTAGATTTTAGTATTTGGAAGGTCGAATCATTTTGACGATTTTAAATCGCGATTAATATAATAACAGCAGAACATGTCAAAAAGATATGCATGATTCATAAATACATCTGTTTATTTACACTTTAAATATGCTTAGATGTATTAATTTATCCATTATGATTGTTTATATGTACAAATGACGTGATGAGGGGGAAAAAAGAATTAACGTTACATCAAGCAATGTAGTAACTTACTAATATCACTATCTAAGATGAGAAATATGTACCGTCCATATTAATGTTTGAACCAGATATAAAACGACTAATATAGTGCATAATATATTTGTATTGTATCAGTTCTACTAAATTAGCATAGTACTAGAAAATGTTTTAGCTTTTATTTATGTTGTTAGACAAGAATATTATGGAGTGAAAATGCACACACCCTCCATTTATATGATGGTCCAAGAAAAGGATTTTTGTACTATTACGATTCGGCAATTACTTAATTGGATCACCAAGATAGACCGTCTTTTAATGAACAACAGTGGTTATGAGTATCTGTGTTTATTTAATGTCCACAAATTGAGGTCAGGGTAAAGTTAGTGGTTTGTGACTTTTAAGTCGTGAATTCGAGCTACGGAAACAGATTCTTTGACAAAGTGTAGGGTAAAACTGCGTATATCAGATCACGAAGCGATACGACCTTTCTCCGTATCCGGGTAAAGTTAGTGGTTTGTGACTTTTAAGTCGTGAATTCGAGCTATGGAAACAGATTCTTTGACAAAGTGTAGGGTAAAACTGCGTATATCAGATCACGAAGCGATACGACCTTTCTCCGTATCCTGCGCAAACGCGGAAGTCTAGTAGAATAAAGCTACATCACCGATGATATAATAGGCAAAAAAAAAAAAAAAATCAAATGTAGTCCAGGGTAAGTGAAAGAATTTCATGACAAAAGGTAATGGAATATGGGTAGTCGGCAGTTTATCAAATACTTTAACTCCAAGAAACGGGATAGGATCCTCTCACCGCAAAAGGGATGCGGTGACGCGTGACCGTGCGACACGTGGCAGCAGGGGGTGGTGAGACTAGATGCGGCTGACCCTCATCTAGCCTCACCACCCTCTCTTGCTGCCACGTGTCGCGCGGTCACAAAAGGGTGAGGAAATTGGGGGTTAGGAGATCCCAACCCCGAAAAAGCAAGGACTCTTTAGACAATCCAATGGAAAAAAAGTGGGGGAATTGGGATAATAGACCTGCTTAGGTTATGCATATAATAAAATGGAACATCAACTTTTCTTTCCTGAGGTTTAAAACACATCATTTTTATTTAGAGTTAATTGCACCTGATATCCATTCTTTTCCACAAAGTTTTAAGTAGTATCCAATGTTTCATGAAACACACTTGTCATCCAGTCTTATAGGGTAAATAGACACCTGGCATCCAGATGACCTGCTGGTCGACCGTTGACCGCTGAAATCGACCTTTGACCGGATTTAACCCTACTTTTAACCTGACTTTAACCAATGTTTAGGATCAATAAAATAATAAATTCAAAAAAAAAAATTAAAAGTTTAAGAAAAAATAATTCAAAAATAAAAAATAAAAACCCCATCCCACCCACCACTCCTGCCATCCACCTCCCTCCTCTACCAATCCACCTTCCTTTCTCCTACCCTCTTCTTTCTCCAACAATGTCAGCAAAAACCCAAATTCCCTCATTTCTTCCCCACATTACTAAATCCAAGTCTCCTGATCCCACATCCATCACTCTTCCTACTTATCTTCTCCTTCTTTCTTCACTCTTCCTACTTATCTTCTTCTACTTTTATCTCTGATTATTTTCATTGTCAAATTCTTAAATTCATCTTCATCAAAGCACAAAAATCTTCCGCCTGGTCCATTTCAATGGCCCATCATAGGAAACATTCCCAATGTCATAGGCAAGAAACCTCATGTATTGGTAACGGAAATTGCAGATATTTATGGTCCATTAATTACACTAAAGCTAAGGACTCAAGTAATTATAATTAGTTCTTCAAGAGCAGCAGCTTCGGAAATAATATTTGTATTTTCCTTCAGCAAAAAATCTTCCCCTTTCGTTGTTTTTGATGCTGCTGGTTTGCTCAGCATAAAAAGTTGATGCTTCATTCATAGCAGAAAGCATCACAGGAGAAAGAGAAAGATGGTTGAAAGAAAGTGGAATTAACCATGGTTTGAAAATTTTGGGCCCCAAGTGGGAGAAAAGTGAAAAATAAAAGGAAAATTGCTAAAAACCGCCTATAGCAGGTGCTTTCCCGGTTGCAGGATGTCAGATGTCTATTAACCCTATAAGTCTGGATGCCAAGTGTGTTTCATGAAACATTGGATGCTACTTAAAACTTCGTGGAAAACAATGGATACCAGGTGCAATTAACCCTTTTTATTTATTGATAATGCAATTATCATACTTTAAAACTTCCAAATTTTGAGCAGTTAACAACTAATTAAATTATATTGTGGTAAAAAAAAACGGTATACACATCACGACTCTTCTAGTTAATATCATTTCAGAAGTACATTTGAGATTATTGTTCAGAAAAAATTAACACTGAATGAGTCTGGGCCATTGAAGATCCGTGGAAGAGATTTAGACTTTTTCTATCCTTGTCTTAAGGGCTTTCATCGCTCCAGCCCCAAAAAACATTGTAGGTGATGCAAATCAGAAACTCAACGGCTTCTTAAATGGGAAAGGTCATACACAAAGAGCCCACATAAAGTGTTCGTTGCAAACTGGGCCTTTGACCGGACAATAATGAAACACTCACACTGCGTGTGTCTCCGGAATCGAACTCTATACCTCTTGGAGCAACTCCCAGCCCGAATACTGAGATATATGGAAGGTTTTCAACTAGAAAAAGTTGACTGTGAATATTTTTGGAACAAACGGTCATACCCTGGTTCTGAGGGTTCCACCATCCCAACCCGACTCTTAATTTTGTACTATTTATACTTACTACAACTCTTCCCAAAAAAAACACACGATATGTTTCAAGTTGTTCATGAGAAGAAATATAGTACAGTAGCTTTTGTTTGTTTATAAAGTTATACGATATATAAAAGTTGTTTATATAAAAATTTACATCATTGTAACTCGGTATGACAGCCACGTGTCAATATTTTCCTATCGTAACATATGTTAGACCTGCAAAGCCAACACCTTTATCAACTTCCTCCAGTGTATCTTTCAACTTGCAGTAGCAGTTTTCCAGGCTGTAATATGCCAGTTGGTGAATGCTGCAAATTGGAATAGGATATGTACCTCATTTGTTACAACAACTACATTTAATTAGTTATACGTATTTCTATATGAATATCTGTAAAGAAATCCAAATGATGAAGAAATAATGTATGACATATAATGAAAAACATTTATTTACTCTTAGAGCAAAAGGTCATTCCCTGTGTTATATCACCGCTTCAGTCCCAAGAAGCATTATAGAGTATGCAAATTAGTATCTCACCTGTTTCCTAGGTTTGGTGAGGACTTACGTAGTGACTCACACAAGGTGTCCTCCAGCAAACCAGGCCGAAGCAATAGAACATCCACACTGTACGTTTCTCTAAAATCAAACTCTTGGAGTAAATCTCAACCTAAGTACCAACGAAATGATGCGATAGGAGCAAAATCTTTACTCAAACAAATATTGAGGTGGAAGATGTGGTTTGATTATTGGACAACATTTTTGTAAAACTTTCTCATTTTGATGAATGACATAACATCATATCTGAGTTTCACATGTGTTACTTGTTAATTAGGCTGGAAATAGATAGACGCCTGAATTAATACGTGAATTGTTAATGTATCCTACAATGAAATATGTGATGGTTTACTAAATTATTGAAGTCGATTGTATTGGATGCAAATGGTAATATATATAAGGTGGATAATCCTTTTAAATAATATATAATAATAGATTTGTACAAAAGTTTGTAAATATCGACTAATTCATGTGTTTTTGTTGTTCTCTTTTTTTCTTCAAAATGTGACTTAATTGAAATATCTTCCAAGTGCAAGTGTAGCAAGCTGAATAGGATGAAAAATGCTAATATCAAATATGATCCACATATAATCCGAAATATAATGGTCCATGTTTAGTCTAAAAACAACATACTTATAATCTCTAAAAACAACATACTTATAATCTCTATCTTAGTCTCTAAAAAGAACATACTTATAATCTCAAATATAATGGTCCATATTTAGTCTAAACGCAATATATTGGACTCCACATATAACTTCAACGTGACACTTATTTTACTATGAAAAGGATGAGAATGAAACATAATTTGTTAACACAAGAAGCCATCATCATCTTCAAACAAAGAATGTGTTGTTTGACAACATCTTATCCATATAAGAATCCGTTGATTTTTGATTTACGTCCTCGATACACCTCTATGGTGTTAAAACAATAGGACCCTCAATGTTAGAAATTTGAGTTTTTGCTCTAGAAACTAAGGACAAGCCTCGAAGAAAAACTCTAATCCAATCAAACCATTATTCAGATTATAATAACAATAACTACAGTCAGAAATTTGAGTTTTTGCTCTAGAAAGTAGAAACTAAGGACAAGTCTCGAAGAAATACTCTAATCCAACCAAACCAAGATTTAGATTATAATAACAATAACTACAGCAATAATAGTAGTTACTTATAAATATTTTAATACAAATAGACAAATAAAATTTGCAACTTGCAGTTGCAACTTGCAAAGGTCCGGCGTAAGCCTACTTTGATTTTGAATTATCTCCCAACCTTTCCCTCTCCCACACTCATTAAAACTCATCACATGAAACATCAAAAAAATTGCAACTACCCATTTTTAATCTCTACCCTCAATTACTCTCTCCACTTTCTCTCTCTATATATACATATTCATATACACACTTTTTCACCCCCATCCCCACTATCTTGTTTTCTACCTCAAGAATTTCAAGATTTTTTTTTGAAGCAAGATTGTCAAGATTGATATATCACAAAATCAACCAAAACAATTTTCTTGAGGAAGAAAAAGCAAAAAGAAACATGCCTATGCCTTCATCCATTCAGATCCAAAGAATCAATCCTCCACCATCCACCGCCGCCGCCGCCATCGCATCCGGCAACTTCCACAAACACTGCCACAATCCTCCCAATTCTACCATATGCATGATGCCAGTGCCCGCGTGGCTCCCCGATGACATCATATGTCATCACACCCATATCATGGATCCCACCCAGGGCTGCTCCGCTGTAGTCCAGACAATTAAAGCCCCCGTCGACACCGTGTGGTCCGTCGTCCGCCGCTTTGACAATCCACAAGCGTACAAGCATTTCCTTAAGAGCTGCCGCTTCATCCTCGGCGACGGAAACGTCGGGACTCTTCGGGAAGTCCAGGTGGTATCGGGCCTGCCGGCGGCGACGAGCACCGAGAGACTAGAAATACTCGACGATGAAAACCACGTGATGAGTTTCCGTGTCGTCGGAGGGGAACACCGGCTGAATAACTACCGGTCGGTGACGACTCTCCATGCTACGGCGGCCGGAAACGAAACGGTGGTGGTGGAATCTTATGTGGTGGATATTCCACATGGGAATACTAAAGAAGAGACTTGCATCTTTGCTGATACTATTGTTCGATGCAATTTACAATCGCTTGCGAGAATTTCTGAAAATTTGGCGAAAAATAACAGTAAATCATCATCGTATCATTTGTTATAAATCTTGATTTGGTTTATTTTAGTATTTTTTGATGATGGACGATGTTTTCATATAGATGCTAGAACCCAGAAAATCTTGGAATTGGTAGGGATTGTTTGAGATGATGATTTTTTCCTTTTTGGGGGAATTTGAGGTGATGAATTTGATATGTTTCTTTGTACTTCACCTATATAGATATATATTTATATATATGTATCTTTGTGTTTCATGTCATTTTCTTTGATTATAGCACAGTTAATCAATCTGTAAATATATTTGAACGTTGTGTGACTCATCATCAACCATAACATTATTTATTGTTTTAGAGTCTTGTGTGATCATAATTATGTTAAATTTTTTATGAAATACTTCAGCATCTAACTGTCCGAAGATTTCGTCATTAAATTCTTTGAGTTACATTCCGTTTGATGTTAGAGGTCAACTTCCTTAACTCATTTTCGCCTTCGAACACGTTTTGGTATTATTTTGATTTAGTACTTTTTCTTTTTTTATAATTACTCTATTTAAAGTATTGGGTTTGATTCCTTAGGTTATTATACACTGCATGTGGTCTGGTACGGAATACCAGTACACCTCTGATAATATTTATCTAACATTGTGATGCAAGTGTATACAACTCAGAAGAACAATATCACTTCAGAAGTTCGTAACTAAGAAATGTTGTGTATATACAATTTTATCCATGTGTTAGAAAGCATACGGAGGATTTTCTATTTTCAAGTATAACCAATATATACTCTTCTTCGAAACTTTAATTATATGGGGAAGCTCTCTTCCACTTCATTTAATAAGTACCAATGAAAAGATTCTCTTCCAGGGCATAGATTAGTGGCATAGGTCACTGAAAGAGTTTAGGTGTCTAAAAACAATTATGTTTGCAGATTATAGGGTAAACATTCGAACATAGAATCCTATCAACAACACAGCTGGTTATAGTAAATGTTTAGATTTCCTATATACCAAATATCGACCCACTTTTCTTTACAATATATGTCTGTGTGTATATATACATATATATACATATATATATGTGTGTGGTGTATATATGTATATCGACCCTATTTAATGCCGGAGGTACAAACTAAGATCGTGATACTTATCTGATCAGTTTATAAAAATGTATGCTCAACCAGCTTGAGGATGGTTAATGTTGTCGAAGCAATGTTTTGTTTTGTCGGGGATTTATCTTGTGTGTGTATGTTGGGAGAGGGGTGGAGGGTAGGGACGGGGGTGGAGGAGATGGTTCTGGGAGAGTACTTCACCAGTAGGTTGAAACGAGTATGAAGTCCTACACTATCCTGTCTCGGTGTAGGGTTCCAAAATCTGAAGATCGACATTATCGTTTGTAGAATACGTAGATTATATTCTATAAGTTGTACGAGGTTGGTTTTAGATATCATCTCAGTATTTCCTTTTCAAAGTGACATGGGTTTAAAGTTGTTCTAGTTACCCAATTTGTCAAATTTGAGACTTTGACGAAAATATTTAAGTTCATACATCATCTAAAATTACATAATTCCGGAATACTTGTTATTTTGTAATACGATAATGTAAATCCCATTAAAACCCTTTATTGAGTCTTATTTTATTACTTGACAATACAATTTATTTAATTCAGATGTTGAAAGTATATGATAATCTTTTATTAAATACTATACACATAAGATCATTTTAGGTTATCATATAATGTGATACTACGAATCACACGATCATTGTCCTATAAGATCCTTGTATAAATACAGAAGTGTATGTGCGCATGCCTATATATAACGTGCGTCCATTCTTCCTTGCATGACTCGTGATACCAAATTGAATTATGTAAATCATTTCTATTTTAAGAGGGTATATGTGTACCTTTAGAATATGTTTAAGGTTTAGATATTTTCTACATGTAGTTTTTGCATTTTTTGTGTTTGTCTTTGTCTTACGTTATTTTGTGTACATACACGGTTATGACTATTTTAATGTCGAAAGCTGTCTATTTGTATTTACTAAATTCCTTCACTAACACATTATCACACCATATCTATATTATTGTGTCATCTATGTAGGTATATATAGGCGTAGGTCTCACTGGAATCAAATTCTCTATCATTTGGGATAGATGTATTGTTTGTCTGTCTCTCACCCTCCCCAGACCCTAACGATAGATTTTGATGTCGTTGTGATATACGGCATATGTGTTGTTGTCGTCGTCCTAGTGCCACCAATTTAAATTTCCTAAACCAATCAAATTGTATGAAAAAAAATTATTAACATAGATTAGATGAGATATATAGAACATTATTCGTAGTGTCTGTTTATGCGGTTGATGAATCTCTTCGCCGTACGGATAAGATGCCTTAATTAACTATGATATTTGTTTGGACATTCAATGTAAAAAATGGGGTAGGATTTGTGTTAAAACAAGTGTAAACAGTACATGTTTCATTTCGTGAAACGCCACCAGATATTGCAATAAAAGAAAACATGGGTTTTCCTCATATGTTATAGGTAAAACCAACCTAAAGAATGACTTAGATTTATGTTGCAAATCACATAAGATAAAAGGATCAATAACAACAACATTATCTCATTGTCTTAGAAGCTTCTGACTATAGCGAGGTATGAGAGAGTCGGATGTACGCAACCATACCCATGTGTTAGAAACATACAGAGGTTGTGTTCCCATGACCCATAATGAAAATTGCGTCAAATTGTATCGATCAAATGTTACTTCACACCATAAAAAGATGAAGACATTAAAGAAGCTTTACGTAATGATCACTCAGGGGAAGATGAAAATAAATAGCATGTTAGTAATTGAAGTGTATATACTATATACTGATGTTTCATCTCTTGTTCTTTTATGCGGACAAAACGAAGTATTGTGATATCATTGTAATTCCTAAGCATTAATTAAACATGTAAGGAAGTTTCAAACTAGTATAGTCTCTAATTATGTGCCTCAATATATGTCATGAAATCTTCTGTTTATTGACGTAAGAGGTGATTTACTAAAGGTCCCTTGTGAAACAATTAACCGATACGGTGAGAACGATTTGTGCTCAGTGGTTAAACTAGATCCAGCTTCTAGTAAAAAAATTTATGCTGATCGCTACTTTAGTCTGCAAATATTTAGAGAAAGAAGCATTTGATTTTTAATATATCAAGTTACTCTATAACTAAATCAGTTGCGACACAAATAGAACAAAATATGATACATCAACAGTTTACTCAACATTTTCTTGTACGAGTACACAACGAATATAATACAGAACGGCTGGAAAGGACAAAATTTGACTAATTGGCCGACAAGCTTTAACATTTGACCTTTGATGGATAGAAGGCTACGTAAATGGTTCAAAAATTTGACTAGGGTTCGAAATTTTACAAAGGAAACAACAAATTCTTTAGCAACTTACAAGTGTTTAATTCAAGAAGTAGATTCAATCGATTTATCAATCTGAAAAGGTCGATTCAATCTATTTTTTACTGAACACATGTTGTAAGTTGTCAACTTGAAAAAATATTCTTATTTAAAAAAAACAAACTGGAAAAAGTTTCATTTTCGAAAAATTAATAGACTGAAGAGCTTGCCTGACTGCAACGCCCATAGGATTCACTGGTGATGCTTCCAATTCTTGTTTTTACTGTTTTTTTCCCCAGACGAGGAAGCAAGGCGACAAAGAAAAACTCCTCTCTCTCTCTCTCTTTATTATTTTCCTTTTGGGTTTTCGAGGAGACTTTGTATATAGTCTGTAAACCGCAGATCCGCAAGCTACATTTCGTGGAACATGGATAATTATCAGGGTTCCTCTTTTGTCTTTTCCTTTTTTTTTGGGAAAAAAAAATCATCCATATTAGTTGATAAACTAATTGAAAAAATGGTGAACAACCAAGTACTAAATCATCCATATCCAAGTTCTTTCAACTCCTATTATGTCTTCAACCATCACTAAAAATGCGAGTGTCCATTAAGTTATTTGCGAGGTCGGATGTTTACATTGGATCAAAGATGATCCAGAGACAGTAGTTGATATAGAAAGCATGCACAATCCAACAACGTTAGAGGCTCCAGAGTTGTTTCTTCATAAAAAACTATCTGACAATCAAGTCAGTCGTGAGATTCTCAATTGTTTAGAATTTGGTGCATACTGGAATATTTAGAAAAAATTCTCTTTTTCGTCGTTCACGAAGAATTGTTTTGGATTCCACTCGACATGCCCTGTGTTGGCGTATTTTTTCCTTTTGTATGATGTAGCAAGCCATACACATCCAAAGGCTTTGCGGTAAATTAAGCAACGTGTTCTGACCTGCTTATTTATGGCTGCCAAGCAGTACCACGTGTCGAGTTGTATAGCGAAGCTGATCACGTGGCAGGAGTCTCCTTGACCGAACTGACTTGGCATACTTTCGGTATAAAGGCTACAGCCGACCTGCTGGACGTATCCGAGGTGACAGCTAAGATGACGTGTGGACTGAGGCTGAGGTGGTGCTTGTGGCTGAGGTGACTAGACTTCGATGCCTATGATAAGGTTGGTTAATGTTGACCTGAGATCTCCGTCGACACCGAGGAGGCGTACTGCGCCTCCTGGGCCATGCCGACTAGATTGTGTATTTAGACCCGAGTTGTTGGTGCAAGCCTTAGCGACTTGTGTCCTTATAGGGCCAGATGACGTCAACTGTAAAAAAACTTGTCCCATTGCACTTGTCGCTTTGTGTAATGTTAGTTTTATCCTTGTAAGATGCCCCCGGAGCAGCCTTGCTGACTGAAGGAGGAAGACTGATCTCTCAACAATGAACAAATTCTCCTGATTATTCCATTGATGCACGTCTCTGATTTGCCAGTTTGTGAGTGGTTGCTTGGACGGCGATAATGATGAGATTCCCTGAGGCAGTTTCAATGCGGTTACATCCATAACACACATCGATTCTGATTGAATGAGAATCCCTGTGGGAATTTTTTGTTTCTAAATATTTCATATTAAAACTCGTGTCAAACCTTTTTCGCCCATTTTCATTTTGCATTTTTATTCTCAAAATTTTTTTCATCTTTATTCTGTCTTCATCTTCGTCGAGTCTTGGTCGGGTACGTTCATATTCTCTGAGCTTCCGACCACCTTCCCCCAGCCAACATATATTTCTGTCCTCAACTTTTTATCTTCTCATTAAAGGTAGTGTAACTGAGTCATCCGTACTTGTCTTCATCTATTAGTTCTACATCATCTATGCTGAAATGTTTTAATTGTTGTTGCAAAAACCATGACCAGTATGTTGATTGTCCTCCTTGCAGCCATAAAGGCGTGAAGAAAAGAAAAGCAGGTGACAGCTGCGGCTAGTCAGAAGGCCACAACTACTAAGCCAGCGTCAGATGTTGGCATTAAAGAGCTGAGCCAAGATGTGACGACGTTGCGGTTGGCTACTTATTTTGAGGACTTGCATGAACAGAGGTGCATCTTGCACTAGGCCAGTTTAGAATTTTTGCTTCTTTTTTTTGACCTGACATACCTTATGCTTGTCTTAGATTCGTTACAGAATGCTAAGGTCATCCTGGCCACCACGGATCAGAAGCTGGCCATTCGGGTCGTGTCCATCAACTCAGTGGTAATAGCTTCCACCGAGGAAGAAGAGGAAGAGTATGAGGCTCCCCTTGCACAACTGGGGGGCAAAAAGAGTGAAGGGCTTGGGGCCCAATATAGCCGCGATTCACAGCGGAAGAGTGGTTTGCTTTGTCTAAACCTTCCATGGGTGAGGCTCCCTCGGCCCCTGACAAACACATTGTGGAGGATAGGGAGAATCTTTTACCATGGTGAATAGCTTGGAAGATCTGACTTCTAACCGGCATGGCTATCTTTCACATTTTATGGCCCATCAAATGGAATTCATGGGCCAAGCTGAGCGGATAAGCTAAGGAGATAAGCTGCTTGTTTGAGATTGAGATGAACAAGCGTGTCACTCATGCTTAGGTTTCTAAGGTGCTGAAAAAGACAAACGTAGAGCTCGAGGCTAGGCTTGAAAATTTGAAAAAGGAGAAAGAAGAAACCGACATTGTAATTGCGACCTCAAACTCCAATGTCGACACCTTCAAAACATATAAGACACTAATGCAATTACTGCAAAAAGTAAAAATTTTTACTAATGTTTAATTATGAATTAATGAGAACATATACGAAATAGAGACATATTAAATAAGTCGCGCCCAAAAAGAAATAAAAAAGCAAAGATTTCCTAGGATTTTTGAAGAAGTTCAAACTTCAAACCCTATAAATCATTAGTTATGAGAAAGAATCAAATTGGCAGTTAAGTTATATGTCTGGTTTGTATTGTGTTTTTTTGTGTTGATTGTCTCGTAAAGCTTACCGATCTAAAAAATATTGAATTCTTGATTTACATCATATACCCAACTCAAATAGATTGGAATAATAAAAGTTCCAAAGATTAAAAATTTGACATTTTGCTTTAAAAGAATCAAAGTTGACGTTTTCAAAGATCAACTTGCTTCACAACTGCAGCACCAACTTGTTTGTAAAATTTTCTTTCTTTCTCCGTACCCACTTTCTTTTTTCTTCTTATTTTTTTTCCCACCTCCCTTCTTTTAATAAGAGGATAGGATCTTGCAAGTTGTTCTGCGAGTGGGCGTTGCTTCCTCCTGTGGACTACATCTTGCATAGTACGACAGTCGATTTGTTTTTGTGGATGAAAAGGTCAAATACTCGATTTTTTTTCTTTTTTTTTTTGGTTTATATATCAATTTGACACAACTTGTGAATTATTGACACAAATTTTGTAATTTGATGACTGCCTACTTGCCTACTTGTTGAGGAATAGCATTCATACCACACACTTGTTCTGATTTTCCCCCTTTTCCAAACACTTGTATATATTTTATACTATAGATATCAGAATTATTATCTCCAACGATCTTCGGCTCCTTAGTTTATCTTTTGTCTTTAAAGGTTACCTCTCAAGGTCATAGTCGAAAATATGCCATAAAATTTTTTTTTTCCTTTAAAGGTTATCTCGCAATTGGCTGCGCTTCTTATATTGTGAAGTAGCAGTTGATCGATACAACTGACCACAGTTTTCCTTATAGGTCATACGAAAACAACTTCTGTGTGTTTTTAAGATATAGGTATGATTGCGTATATATGTCTCCCATACCTTCCATAGACAGGAATCTCTAAGACAATGAGGTAATGTTGTTGTAAAGGTTATCACGCAAGGCCATATTCGAGATTCGTCTTGGAAAACCGCTCCATAATCATCCATCATTATATGTATATAAACATATATTATCATATATATGTACACATATATATAGATAGAGACACACATGTACATGTATGTGTAGAATATGCACATGGGAGGAACTTCTAGACTAGTGTTAAAATCGTTATTGTAAGCATTATTTAGTTATTGAAAAAAGTGAATTACATGTTTGATGTACTTCGAGCATCTTTTATAAGGTTTCTAAGCTACACAGTCGAAGCAACATAGTCTAATTATGGCTTAAATGTTTCTCACGGTGTTATTGTTCTTTTAGTTTTCTTGATTAAAAAACTAGTAAAAGGGCGTACGTTCCCGGTGTATTAGGCTTTTGTGTTTGGGCATGGTTCGGAGAGAGGCTGGATTGCTTCACGATATGATGTACGCAGCCTTACCTTACACCTTGTGCAAGAAGCTGTTTCTACAGTACGAATCCATGACTTCGAAATCACAAAACAGCAACCTTATCGTTACTTCAAGGTCCGCCCTGTTGGTTAAAAAATAGTATAGATAAATATTTGATCAGTATCCGGATTTGCTTATATAATTCTTGGATTTGTTTAGGTCCTATTTTAGCATCTTGTACACCACATGATTAACGTAATAATTGCCGTCAAGTATGCAAGTTGATGGACTTGCATATATATTATCTAACCAAATAAATCAATATATGCATACATCAAGGCTTACAATTTACGGCATAACCGATCTATACTCAACCACACTGCAGCTGTTTGCCTCAGCTTATTGGATAATGTCACCTTTTTTTGGAACAACAGGTGAAATCTCTCGCTCTGGAGGTCCACACCGCCTCAGCCTCAAGAAACATGTGTGGAAGATGCAAATCAGGAGCCCAACGGCCTCCTAGATTGGGTGAGATCTTACGCAGTGACCCACTAGTAGCAAAGGAACACCCACACTGTGCGTGTCTCTGAAATCGAACACATGACCTCTTGGAGTGAATCCCAACCCGAGTACCAACTGGACTATCTCCTGGAGACAATATCACATTTTCTTGGAGCAGAAAGATGAAATCTCTCACCCCGAAGGCCCTCACCGCCCCAGCTCCAAGAAGCATGTGTAGAGGATGTAAATCAGGAGCCCAGCGGCCTCCTAGAGTGGGTGAGATCTTACGCAGTAACCGACACAAGGTGTCCCCCCGCAAACTAAGTCTTTGGTCTAGTAGCAGAGGAACACTCACACTGTGCGTGTCCCTGGAATCGAACTATTGACCTATTGGAGCAAATTTCAATCCGAATACCAAATGGACTATACTCTGAGACACAATGTCAGCTTTTCTGGTAACACATTAGTTGCATTTATGGTAATTGCATCTATGAACATAAGAGCACTGCATGATTGCCTTGCAGAAAGTAAAATATATATGATGATTAAAGGATATACTGTATTGTTTGTTATTTAGTGAGCAGTAGAGCTGTAAATGAACCAAGCTGTTCGGTTGTTCGGCTCGTTTGACTCGAGCTCGGCTCGGATAAAAGGTTAATGAACAGAGCTTGAACACCTTTTTTCTGTTCGAACTCGGTAAGTGGCACCGTTCGTTTAAGGTGTTCGGCTCGTTAATGTTGTTTGTGAGTTAAACTAACCAAGCTTGAACAATTAAATATGTTTGTTTAAATAAACGAACAAGCTCGGCTCATTCGCTAAGTTAAATGAACCGAGCTTGAACAACACAATGCTCGGCTCGTTCGGCTCGTTTACCGCCCTAGTGAGCAGCCATCCCTCAAAGCACGCCAAAACATTACACACCAACTAATGTCGACAATTTATTTAAGCATTATTTGGAAAACCCCTATTTACTAAACCAGAGTTATAAATCCTCTCATAAAGATTATTTATTTAATCATTTTTTCTCGATCTACAATAGTCAATATGAGAAAAATGGGCTTTAGAATAGTGGGCTTTAGAATAGTAACTTTGTGTTTTTATAGAGGGTGATTGTAATTGTACATTGTTTATTCAACTGCTCGAATTCGTCAAAGTTGTGGTGCTTTTTTCTTCTGGATAGAACCTGTGACGCTTTAAGTTATGTGGGATGTTAGTATTTTGGTATTGTGTTTTACAAAAAGAAAAAACTTCGTTCCGTTCAGTTTCATAGTCATGTATGGAAAATATAAATTGATCAAATGATTTTGGCAAATGATAAAACTAAAATTTGCACGGCATTGGTCCCCACATGATTCTCAGTCCGGATACAACAACATTACCCTATTGTCTTAGGGGCTTTCGTCTAAGGCAGGACATGGAGAGGTCAGATGTACGCAACGATACTCATGTTTTAGAAGTACACAGAAGTTGTTTTCCGATGACCCATAATAAAAATTGCGTCAAACTGTATCGATCAACTGCTAATTTACAATATAAGAAGTGCAACCAATTTAGTGAGTCATTTTGTTTTATTCCATCATTATTTCAAAATCAAAAAAAATATGTTTTTGACTCAAATGAAAATAGATTTCCTGTCCAGATATGCTACTATAATTGTGCGATTGCTACAATGCTACAAAGCAAAGTCATACTTATTATTTTAATCAAACATTTGACATCATTATTTAACGAATTAAAATAATGTACATCACTTTTCTTTTTGGAGCCATGGGAGCAGACACTTTTGTTACCGAATATCACATTTGCACGATTTCTGCTCTCGATGCTGCAAAATCTTGAGAAAATGTCCTGAAGACCGGTTGAGATTAGGAGAGGCAGAAAGTGAGGCAAAATATGAGGCCTCCAATTATAGCTGCTACGTGTATAAGCAACTCTTTTTCAAAAACAAGAAAAATTTAAACCTCTTCCGTTTTTGTACACGTGGCAGCGCGTGATTAGAAGCATCATATTTTGTCTCATTTTTTTGCCTCTCCTGATCTCAACCGCCTTAAGGCAAAAAAATCAACAAAACTGAAACCGAGACCAAGAAAAAGACCAATAGAAAAGCCTGTCTTGCTAGGCCCAAGGTAACTGATACTGAGTCCAAGAAAAAGACCAATACAAAAGCCTGTATTACTAGGCCCTAGAGAAGACGGCGTCTGATGAGTATAAAAACTGCGGCAGATTGTTAGCTTGTTAGATCACCATATTAATAATGAAAAATTATAACAAAAATACACGCTCTAATAAAGTTTTAATTTAATTTCTTTTTTACATTATCTTTTGCATAAAAAATAAATTTAGCGTAAAATAAGAACACTATTTGCAAAACAGATTAGCATGTATTAAATAGGCAATAGAATGATTAAAGTAATATTATATTGAATATTAAAGCAAATCCATCCAGAAAGATAACCTGTGATTATAATACAAGAACAAAATATGTAACAAATAAGTGCCATTGAAATTCATCATCCTGAACTTAAAAAGCAGCCGAACCGGCACTTGTAGACTCAATTCTTGTAGAATAACAATATTCACTCTTTTTTTTTCTCAGAAAGGATCATTTTATTCACATCAAGAATATTTACATGTGTACATCAATACAAAAACCGGCTATTCTAGATTCAATCACCATTAACCTCTAGACACCATACAAGACGTATATTCCGAGCTCGCTCATATATTGTTTGTACTATGACACTACTTTCGGCATTACAAACGTATCATCAAACAAGTATTTATTTCGCAGCGTCCAAATCATATGCACCCCCTCCCGAAAGAGATACATCCATTCTTCGGATCGGCGGTCATCTCCAAACGTTTTCCTTAGATTCCTGTCAATCCATTCCACCACATCACACCCAGTAAAGAACTCTGTCCATGCTTCCTGCTTCACCAAGTGCTTCCAAATCCGCATGGCCCATTGGCAATCCCTAAGTGCATGTAGAGTATCATCCACTGTGTATTGACATATATCACATTGAGATGTAGGACGAAGGTGTCGAGCGTATAGTAGGGCGCCAGTCGACAGTCTTCCCAGCCGTGCCTCAATATTCACTCTTCTATTTCTCCCTAATCCGACTCTTGCCGTCCTTCATGTACAAACTTAAATAACTAATTGTGCATCTACTACTATTGGAGTATTGGGCATCGAAATTAAGTGCAAAAGGTAAAATCTTGAATTATAACAAAATTTACACTGTCAATATGGGGAAAGGTCTCTTTCTTTTATTCCGAGCCATAACTTTGTCACAGCGATCACCATATTCTATTTAACATATTAAAATATTTCCTTGAATTATTTATTATATTGCTTTCTTTTCTTATGATGTCTCACGTACTTGTTGCTCCCTTCGCATTTAACTGCTAAATGATGGATGCCAATATATTTCCCACGAGGAATGTAGTTCACATGCTAATACATACATATGTGTGTCTATATATGGGCGCGCATACATATATACACATACACACATATATATACATATTTTTCGTGAGATCGATTCGACTTACTTCTATGCTAACATGGTATAAAGAAGATTTATATTATAATTTGATCTAGTTTGTTCACACAACAAATATCATAATATGTAAGGGAAGGAATAGAAGAAAATGTTAGAGAGTGAGGTAAGACTTGGCGGAGTATTCATATTTGAAATTCACGTAATGGGCACTTCGAGAAACAAAAATCAACTTCGTCATAGCCTATGACAATGTTGTATAGCAACATGTTGCATAGTGTACGATCACTTGATGAAAACTTCTCCATAACTTACTTGCATTAGGGAAATTAATGATCCAGCTTGCTATTTAGCGAAGCTAAGCCTTGAGCGCAAAGCTCATGATTTTGTTTTAACATATATAACAACAATGAAAGATAGTGGTATGCTGAAGGCTCCTAAACTCTAACAATTTTATTATTTGAGTGATGGGGACAAAACCAACATTCCACAAAATGACAAGTATAATTGGCCTAGTTTTCTAAGGTTGACGTCATTTGACCATAAGAGAGTGGAGATTGTTTAAGGTTCACATCAGCTACTCAGGTCTAACTACACAGTCAAGTCGGCGCGACCTAGGAGACACAGGATGCATCGTCGACGTCGACAAGAATCTTAGATCAGGATCGACCAATCTTATTTAGAGACATCAAAGCTAGTCACCTCGGTTGCAAGCGCCACCTCGGCTTCAGTCGTCACCTTAGCCTCAGCTGTCACCTCGACTTCAATGATCACCTCACTCGTACCTAGCAGCCCGGCCGTGGCCCGGTGCACAAAGCATTCTAGGTAAATTCAGCCTAGGAGTCTCTTGCCAGGCAAGCAGCGTCGCTATGCAACTCGACACGTGACACCACTTGACAGCCTTGTATAAATAGGTCAGAACACGTGGCATCACCCCATAGCCCTTGGATATGCATTGGTTCCCCACATCATACAAAAGAAAAAACATATGCCAACAGAGGACATGTTCAGTTGAATCTAAAAACTTTCTTCTTGAACAACAAAAAGAGACATGTTTCTCTAATATTTCAGCATACACAAAATTCCAAACATGGTTAAACTCGAAAATGACTTGAGCGTCGTAGGGTTTTTCGTAGAGTAACAACTCTTGAACCTCTAACATTGAGTATCTAAAGTTTATCCGAGTGAAAAAGTTTATATGTAAGTAAAAGTCTCCTAAAATTCATGTACTTGATTTATATCTCAAGTACACTAAAGATTGAATGCTTAATCATGATTGAGTTAATTCATGTCCAAACTGAACTTTGATCTTTTCCTCATTTTACTCATTCAGTCAAAATCAAGAAATTCAAGAAATCATCTGACATTTTAGATTTGTTAAGAAATCATTATTAAGTTTAAGTAAAATAATGGGCCTCAGATTCCAATCTCCAAACACAGACTCCAATTTGGGTTTGTTTCCTAAAAAGTAAATAACTAATTAAATTAAATTAAAATGAGGGGCTGCTACTTCTTGTTGGCGAGTCCAAATTTCCAAACGAAAAGGACGGTGAAGTGATGTGATTGATATAGTATAGTCCAGGAGAGTTGTGAAAAATCCAAATGGATGGGTTAGATAACAATAGTACAATATACTAATATGCATTCAAACACCTAGAAATCCACATTTAACTATGAATTAAGATTCCCAAAATCTTGCCGTTAAATACACTGAGAAAGCAGTTCAGATTTTATCCTTAAGTTCAATGTCTAATTTATCCATTCAATTCATGGACCGGATCCTCTAATCATAGTTCCCTCACACACTTTCTCACCGCATGATACGTAGCAGCAGGGTGCCCTACATCTAGCCTCATCATCCTCCTCTGTTACCACGTGTCATGCGGTAAGAAAGTGGGTGAGGGAATTATAGGTGGGGATCCAAACTCTTAATTCACAAGCATATTGTTTAATGATTATACAAGGAGAAACATGACAGTCTTGACAGATAGGCGAGGATGATTGGTTTGGTCGACCTTTTATATGTCTATGTAGGGTTAATTGCACCTGGTATCCATTGTTTTCCACGAAGTTTTAAGTAGCATCCAATGTTTCATGAAACACACTTGGCATCCAGACTTATAGGGTTAATAGACACCTGGCATCCGGCAACCGGGAAATGACCTGCTGTAGGCGGTTTTTATGAAATTTCCTTTATTTTTCACTTTTTCTCCAAACTTTTCCTAACCCTGGTTAATTTCATCTTCCCTCCATTCCTTCCAATAACCTCTGTTTCAAGTGACGCCTAAACCTCTGTTTTGATAAAACCCTTTTTGTTTGCTGTTCCCTTCAAATCCAATATTTTCGTTGTAAAGCCTCTGCCAAGATTTGGATGTTCTTTTTCTGCTGGTCGAATTGTATCCGCCTATGCTAGAAAGATGGCAGCTTCTGCTCTCTCTATGGCCTCTAATTGCAGTTTTATTTTTCAAATCTATACGGTTTGAAGTTTCATCTTTCATGGTTATTTCCTGGTGTTCAAAAATATAGTCTTTTACAATATTATGTGAATGTTGCTGCCTTTTCTGATTTGACCAGAAGATCGTATGCATACTTTTGTTTATTTTCAATCTAAACTACCCATCTTGACTTTCTACCTTGTGCATCTGAGAGAATGAAATTATGTGCAGTGGCTAAACATGCAGGAGGCTATCCTTGTGAACTGCAGCAGAGGGCCTCTTGCTGATGAGGTGGCTCTTGTTGAGCATCTGAAAGCAAACCTTATGTTTAGAGTTGGTCTTCATGTCTTTGAGGTGAATATATAAACAGAAAGGCCTCAACTTTTACTCCAATTATGAAATTTGTTCAAATAATGATGACGTGCTGTTATTTGCTGCGTTTTTTAGGATGAACCTTACATGAAACCTGGGCTTGCGGGCATGGAAAAGGCCGTCGTGGTGCCTCACATTGCTTCTGCATCCAAGGTAACGTGATTCTGCTCATCAGGGGCTTCTTCCTTGAAATATTTGACCTTTTCGTTTTACAAAATTGGTGTGTTTGGCTTATTTCGTTTTTGCAGTGGAATCGTGAAGGGATGGCAACATTGGCCGCTTTGAATGTTTTGGTATGGGCTCTCTAGCATGAAATGGTATGCAAATTTCTTTCTTCAGATTGAGATTTTTTTAACCAAAAATGTCGTGGCCTCTGGTTTTGCAGTTTTTCACCCATAGCCAACGGTTATCTACGTAGGTGGCGGTTGATATTGAAGTTGAGGAGAAGATAAGTAGAAAGAGTGATGGATGTGAGATCAGGAGACTTGGGTTTGGTAATGTGGGGAAGGAAGGAGACTTGGGTTTGGTAATGTGGGGAAGGAATGAAGAAATTTGGGTTTCTGCTGACATTGTTGGAGAAAGAAGAGGGTAGGAGAAAGGAAGGTGGATTGGTAGGGGAGGGAGGTGGATGGCGGGAGTGGGGGTTTTCTTTTTTATTTTTGAATTAGTTTTTCTTAAACTTTTGTTTTTTCCTTTAATTTTAAAGGTAAAATAGTCAACCTTGGTTAAAGTAGGGTTAAAAGTATGGTTAAATCCGGTCAAAGGTCGATTTCAGCGGTCAACGGTCGACCAGCAGGTCATCCGGATGCCAGGTGTCTATTAACCCTATAAGTCTGGATGCCAAGTGTGTTTCATGAAACATTGGATGCTACTTAAAACTTCGTGGAAAACAATGGATACCAGGTGCAATTAACTCTGTCTATGTATTATCTTTTGTTGTAAATCTGTGATTAAGAAAACTATAAAACAGGATATTTTTCCCTTATGTCACACCGATTAATATTTACATCGTTCTAAGTTTTATATGAAATGTTTTAAAAAGCATTACAAAGGAGTTTTTTTTCCCCTTCTGCATGCTGAATCGAAGGCTCTTGAGCGAGTTTTATGTTTTTTCGGCTGTTCTAGTTATTTCTTTTTATGTTTTATTTATTATTATGTGTTTTTTTCCTTCTTTCAAGTGTTTTTATACATATAGATACAAAGCTATAGACAACAAAACATGCAAAAAGACAATCACTAACATAAAAATAAACATAAAACAAATACACGAAACATATAATAAAAGAAAAAATGTATAATAAAGAGCAAACTATATCGAAAATAGTTTTTTAAAAAATAAAAAGAAACATAGAAAATATAGAAATGTAAAGTACACTAAATAAGGCCGTTGCTAGTCAGATGAGGCTTGATGCCCCTAATTTATGTTGTGAAAAATGCTGTTAAAAATATGTCATTTTGTTAAAAACATACAAATATATATCACATATCTTCTAAAAAGGGAAATAGTCTCATCATCAGGGAAGCATCATCAATCATGTACAAAAATTTCAAAAAAAATATTATAATTTTAATATAAAAAAGCCCACAAAATTTTCTGTTCTTTAATCCACTTCTGAAAAAATAGAAAAAGTTTTGATTTTTATGCAAACGTAAAAAAAAGAAAGAAAACATTGGTCTTTTACAGTTAGGCATCTAATAAATCTCATTCTAAATGGTGTCACAATTTTCTAATACTGTTTTTTTTGGCCTAAAACATCATTCAGATTCACGCCCTAATTATTTAAAAAAATTTATAATTCTTATATATTTATAGTTTTTTAAATTAAAAATGCAATACCTTTTTTAAAATTTTGCCCAAAGTACAATTTTTGGAAATAAAAAATATAAAGCATCGCTACCATCCCACGTGATCCTTCATGGCTGACCAATATCTCCATCCCCTCCTCTTCTCTCATGCTCCTCCCTCTCTCCGCCTATATAAGGCGAACTTACAATCGTTATCGCCACCGTCAACCTCTCCGTCGTCTCGAATACTTCTACCAGTCCTTCCTCACTCTCCTCTGCAAAATGAACCCAACCTCCTCACCTCCTCAATCCGACGAAACTTCAATTCCCGATCCTCCTTTCGATCCAAAGGAACCTGCAATTCCAATTTCATATCCTCTGAAGACACTTGAGGAGCTTGAATCTAGGTCATACTTCGATTCATTCCATTTCCCGTTTAATAAGTCTAGTGTGAAGTTGAGGAACGGAGAGTGTGGTGGAGCCGCCTTGCCGCAACGGCCGAGGCTTCTCGTTTGTCATGATATGGCAGGAGGATATGTTGATGACAAGTGGGTGCAAGGAGGGAGTAATCCTGATGCTTATGCTATTTGGCATTGGTATTTGATGGATGTGTTTGTGTATTTTTCTCATACTTTAGTTACTTTGCCGCCTCCTTGTTGGACTAATGTTGGCCATAAGCATGGTGTCAAGGTACGTGATTGGTTGTTTTATTCTATAGTTTGATAAGCTATATTGTGTGCCATTCGGGTTTCTGTTGTGCATTGAATTTTATTTTTTTTCTTTGTGATTTAGGTACTGGGAACTTTTATCTTGGAGTGGGATGCAGGGAGGACTATGGCGAACAAACTGTTATCAACTAAGGTGTCAGCACACATGTATGCAGAGCGTCTCGCTGAGCTTGCTCAAGCTTTGGGTTTTGATGGATGGCTTGTAAGTTTCTGTTGACGTACCACTGCTGTCTTATGTTGTTGTGTCAGTTATTTGTTTTAAATAAGAAAAAAGGATGGATGTTAATATGGCCAACCAATTGGTGATTGCTCAAGCGTGTGTTGCATCTTCCAATACACAGTATATTGAATAGCATACGATTGTTGGATGGATAGGAATCATAGTCTCTCATTACCTTTTTTTTTTTCATTTAATCAAGAAAATGTTGTACAGTTTTCCAAGTCTCATTTGTCAAGTGATGCAAATCATTAAATCTGCCCTGATTTTGGTGCCGACAGATTAATATGGAAGTCAATCTGGATATGGGCCAAATTCCGAATTTGAAAGAATTCGTGAGCCATTTAACACAAACTATGCACTCCTCAGTCTCTGGATCTCTAGTCATATGGTGGGTATTTGGAGCATTTAACTTTGATGATGAGGGCCATAGTTTTGGCTCTTAGTTAGTAGCATCGAGATAAATATGCAACGTTCATGGTTCAGGTACGACAGCGTAACAGTGGAGGGTAGTCTTGATTGGCAAGATCAGTTAAATGAGAAGAACAAAGCATTTTTCGATTTATGTGATGGCATATTCATGAACTACACATGGAAGGTATTCCTTTAATGATGCATACCCTTAATATGATTGAATCTCTAATTTTCATTCCCAGGTAAGCCTGACGTTATGCTTTACACAGGAAGATTATCCCAAGAAGTCAGCTTTTGTTGCTGGAGATAGGAAGCTTGATGTCTATATGGGAATCGATGTATTTGGAAGGAACACTTATGGTGGTGGACAGTGGACGGTATGGTGTTATAATGCAAATTGATATCTTTTGCTCTCTAAAAACCCAAAAAAAAAAAAAAAAAAAAAAAAAAAAAAAAAAAAAAAAA
>AP025054.1:2595461-2716083 GCA_036186865.1 Eustoma russellianum
GAAAAGAAAAAAAAAATCTTTTGCTCTCTGCTTGGCTATTGGGAAAGTATTCAACAACATGTAAGCATTTTCTCACTACATGGCGACGGCTATATGGATCAATCATTTCTCTTGCACTTTATGTATTTATTTATTCTGTTTTGCTTTTTTTTATGTATTCTTTTGTCGTAGCCTAAATCCTACCTCCTTCATCTGGAAACAACCTCTGTACGTTTCCAGCACATGGATAAGATTGCGTACAATCGACTCCCCTCACCCCATCATTAGTAGAAGCTTCTAAGTCAATGGGGTAATGTTGTTGTTGTTGTTATTCATTGTAGCCTAAATCCTACTTCCTTGTGTAATTTGTGTTCATATATTTTTATTCGTATATCTCTTTAGAAATGTAGCCTAAATCCTACCTCCTTGTGCAATTTGTATTCATATATTTGTATGCATATATTTCTATTCATATATCTCCGTAGCAATATATTCATTAGCTCAATGTATACACGTGCAGTGATATAGGCATGAAAGTTAATAGCTAACAGATGGAAAGACGTTCATGATACTTCGCATTAGAGTATTGTAGGTCTGTGGTACACCAAATCACCTGTCGAGTTCTATCATAAATCAGACCAAGAGATGATTTTCTTAGATTGTTTTCTGATCTGTATGGTTTCTTCTTTCCTGGAATGCCTTGGTAAATGTTCTCAACTTTTATACTGCTAGATTTTCTTTTTTCTGAACTCCAATTAGCATGTTATCCTATGAGAAGGACTGCACCTTTGAGAAGAACTGCAGGATTAGAAAACATAAATTCATATGAAATTTCCTTTTTTTTTTGTAACCTTAAATTCATACGAAATTTCCTGGACTATCATTGACATCATTTTTGGGTGATTCTTGAACCATTTGATTTGACCATTTAAGACAAGGCCAATCATATATCCGTGGCTGTAAACTTTCTCATTTTTCATTTTCTTCCTTGATGCTTTGCTGGAACTTTTAACCTCAGAATGAAACTTAGTTATAAACTGGTTACTTTTTTTCTTGATTTTTGCCTATGGCTTATGGCAAGAGAAGCATGAAGTGGTAGCAGAATATCAATAGACGCTCTGTACAAGAACTGTATTCTCAGGTGTATGTGTATGAGCCCTTTCAACGAACTGTTCCCTGACACTCTTATCGCAGAAAGTCTTAAGTTATCTGGCAGGATATACATTACCGAGATTTAAAGGATCTTTCATTATTCTTTTATACCGATTCTATATTTTGGGACAGATTTTGCACTTGATGTGATAAAGAAAGATGAATTTTCTGATTAAGAATCCTCACAGACAGATATTGCACTTGATCAAATAAAGAAGGATGATGTGTCAGCAGCCATTTTTGCTCCTGGATGGGTCTATGAGACTAAGCAACATCCTAACTTCGAAACTGCTCAAAATCGGTGGGATACATGTTCATTAATTTCCTTTCTGGTAGAAATAGCTTTTGGCCGTTATTTACTGACAGAAGTCTTAGATGTCTTTATTCTTGAGAATAAGCTTTGTATAGATGATTGTCGCACTGGTTTCATTATTTTTGCCAAGTTTGACAACCACTTTTCAGTACTCCTCAGGAGTGCCTAAATATTCAAGTAGTCCCAGTGCTGCTAAACATATAGCCTTTGTTGATATATGTTTCAAGCCTTTTCCTTACCCTTGGTAATTGGCATTTTTAAAATATTGCTATCTGTCAAAACTGCATGGTTGAGCTCTGAATGTTAGAAAGAATGACATTTATTCCTCTATTGGAAATATTCAATACTTGGTTGTTCTGTTGACTTCCTTTCCCCATGCGTTTCTTGGGCAGATCTCTATGAGCATTCTGTTCAAAACATGTTCTATAAACTTGTCATTTCTCTTGACATAATTCCATTATGTTTTCAACCTTATACTTACGAATTTTTTGTGTACAGATGGTGGGGTCTGGTAGAGAAGTCATGGGGAATTTCACAAAAGTATCCAAATACACTTCCGTTCTACTCAAATTTTGACCAGGTATCAGCTATGTGCATCGAAATGTTTCAATTGTCATTCCAATTTATAGTATCTATGAGCTTTTTCTTCTAGGAATATCTATTGATGACACTAGTTGTAGCAAAAAAGCTAATTCTACGTTAATATTTTGTTTTTAATAATCACGAATTGTGCGGATTTTGTTGGACTCCTTTTTCACAAAGCAATACGACACTACTCAAATTCTTACTTAATTATGTTTATTTAAGATTGTTCAAGTGATTTTTTCTTTACCAATGCCAAGCCCAAGAAATTGTACTTTCTTGAGATTTGCATACGGTGATCATGCCACATGCCAACAGCTTAATGCCCGCGGCGACGAGGGTGAGGTTGGGGGTGGGGACAGAGGAGGGAGATACGGTGGAATGGACAAAGCATGTATTTGTTCTCATGGAGTGTCTATTTTATTACATGTCAATCAACGAGCAGCAGTTATCATTTTACCTACCAAAAGCCTTTTGACGGTTGGAAGTTCTTGAGATGTCAAAGTGAACTTTGAACATTAATTTTCTATTGTCCTCTTTCCTTGTAAAGTCACTCATTCCATTTTCCAGGGCCATGGCTATCATTTCAGCGCTGCAGGAGCACAAGTGTCAAATGCTCCTTGGAATGACATTTCTTGCCAAAGCTTCCAAGTACGGTAGCTATTTGTTTTTTTCACTTTGATGTGAATAGATTATTTTGATTCGCGTGTATAATTTGGTACTTTGCCAAGGGATTAACATTTTGACGTCACATGCTGATTGTGAGATTTCAAAGCTCTATCCACATGTTGACAATCTCTTAAGCTAGAAGATGTTATCTAGATCTTAATCAATGTAGTGAGGTTAACCCTAAAGAAAATGTCCAGATCTGTTATGTTTGGCTTTCCTGCGGGAACTGTAATAAATATTGTGTTCATGCCAAGTTTTTTCATGCATTTGTTTTCTAATCAAACCATGTAAAAAATATAATAACATGACCAACGAAGAGAGTTGATTGAACAGCAATAAACTCTTCTTTTATTTTCTTTCTGTTCTCTTGCTTGGAAAGCTGGAGCTGGTAGTCGTCATTTAAGAATAGCTCCATGGATCTCATTCAAAATTTTTGATGACCTTCTTCTCTGGACCTGTTAACGAAGAAAGTGATTCCGAAGGGTCAAATGTTTGACAAAATATTAGTTTATCAAAAAGGTCAAATAATATTTGTGAGGTTGATGGGGTAACTACTTTTTTATCAGTTATATGAAAAGCTTGCTGCATCTTTATGCTCTTGCAATATATTCTTGCATTGTCACGCTAATTCTTAAGTTTACTAGATTTCTTTCTGGTAGCAATTGATAATTATTCCGAAGGTTAGCGTCTCACAGGATTGACAAATGACAGTCAATTCATCACAAATCTCAACTTTTTCTACCACAGAAATGACATCAAGTGTCTACATCCGGAGCTCTATCCCCAGTGCTTCAGATATTTGATCAAAAACAGCCAAAATCATTTTCGTCAATCTGAAATTGAACCTACCACTGGCAGGCAACCATAGGCTTTTTTTCTGGTAATGATTTCATGTGCTACGTTGTAGCATTTTCAAGTGGTGTAGGCATTTGGTAGCCCTTCCCGTGTGTGCACTTGTTGGAAGGAAGGAGATTCTAAAGGCTTTTCCTAAAGGGAGAGTCTATTTCACCCGGGATGTGTTAAATGTAAACCACGCAATGTTAAAAAGATATTGGATTGTATGTGTACACGTTAAATATTTCTAAGTTTTGATATTGCTTTGGACTTTCTTTCGTCTGAATGAGAGGTTGGTGGAGATAATCGCTCTTTTCTCTTCGCATTTCCATCTTTATAGCTTTTATTGCCTTTTCTTGCTGCACTTGGTCTCCATAGTGTTGTCCAGTCATGGCAAGTAACTGTTGTCTACCTTCACATTTTCAGTACTTCATATGGACCTCGCCCCTCCTCTTTGCCTGAATTGTGGATTTATTCAGTAAGCACGCTGCCATTAATCGCTGAAGTGTCTACTCATGGCATTGTTACCGCCTTTTCCTGTTTACAATGTCCTTTGAATTCTGAACCCATGCAGAAAATTCGTAGTTGGTCAGTAGAGTGTTCTCTGCTCATTGCATTATTTGACCTCGTATTGATATTTAAGGTGTTTCTCCTATATTTATTTTGGACTTACCTTTACTTTCCACAGCCTTTTCTTGAGTATACTGGAAATTCTGCTGTGGACACGGTACAAGTTTCAATTGGGTGAGTTATTTTCATGTGAAACTTCGTGAATTTTACTGCTTCATAATGTTATGTAAGGAAAGCGTAGGATCTTGCATATGTCACTGCTAACGTTTGATGGCTCTATTTTGTTTTTGTTCGTGCAAGTTATATGTCAACAAACGCATTTTGTGCTAATTTTTCTGAACCCAAATTAATTGAGGAAAATTTTTCAAACCCTTCGGAAAGTGTTTTGGTTTCAGGACAAGATGAACTAGTCTTTTACCACAATTATCACGGCCAACTAAAAGTTTGCGCGTAACTAGGATTGAAGCACCCGCACCATTTATTTTGTGCTTTCATTTTGCTGGGCCATTTATATTGGTGTGTGAATTTGCAATGGTAGGTTTGATGAAGCATCGTATGGTGGTGGAGGGAACCTCACTTTTAAAGGAACTCTTGATGGCAACGCATATTTTACTAAAAGGCTCTTTGTAGGGGAGCTGGCTTTGGAAGATAAACCTGTTCATTTCATATATTCCGTAAGCTGTCCAAACTTTTAACTAATTATTGCAGGTTAATTAGTTATTTTATTCCTAAGTTGGTATATATTCGACCTATTCTGTTCATTCGGGCAGTCTACATTCTTGTAAGTATAGTAGCCCACTATACTCATAGGAGATAAGAGTACCCTGGCGCATCTAAACTTGTGGAAGTAGAGTAGCCCACTGTATTGGTAGGAGGTAGAGTACCTTTGGCACATCTAAACCTGTGCAGGAGTCGAGGTCCTTAGCACCATCAGTTATCATGCTTGGTTATCCAAGTTCACCCAGATAACTTGGCAACTGTTGTTACGTCTTGTTATATCGACTGTTTGTATTACATAGTTACTATGTATTACATAGTGACTGATCTCTGACTTTTTTTTACTTGCTTGGTTCAGGTGAAATCAAATGGGAGCTCTCTGATAGGTCTCTTACTCCAATTTTCATCTACCATCAGAGGAAAAAGGTTGGTACTGCTAGCATCCCATGGAAACACTTTGCTTACAATGACCCGCTTCTCAAGTCACTACGATGCTGTGGTTATGCCACATCGTGTGACCAACATTGAGGATGCCCCAGGCTGGATCTTGCAAGAAAGCAGCATCAACATGGTTGGAGATGTACTGACAGAAATTCGAGTCGTCTGCTACTCGTCAAAACCTGCAGTTAAAACTTTCCAGTCAGAATATCAAGATGATCAAATGGCCCTCAGTACCGGTCAATCAGAATATCATGCAGTGCTTGGCCATTTGTTAGTTACAGCTTCTTCCTGCGAGCTAGATTTCCCACCGTCTACATCGTGGATCGTAGAGGGTCAGCACATAAAATGGAGTGCAAATTCTTATGGCTCTAAAAAACTGAGTATGAAGCTTGTATGGAAATTAAAAGATGGGGATACTTCTGTATTCTCCAACTACAACATCTATGTCCAGAAAGTAAAGGGAGCTGTTGAAGATGCAGCGGAGTATCTTGGGGTGGCTAAAGTTGAAGCTTTTTATATTTCTGATCTGGTTTTTCCTTCTGCTACTACAAGCCTCAAGTTCCTCATTCAACTCTGCAATCTCGATGGGGCTACCCAAGAGCTAGAGGATTCACCATTTTTCCAACTACAAGTTCCAGGTTCTTAGTTAATTTTTATCTACTGCATGTGATATTATTATAATTTATTTATTTTAAAAGAATGGGATGAGTCAACTGATGTTTTTTTTTAGCTTAAAATTTCCTGAGACAATTTTATACTGGACCTACGTCATGCAAGCTTTTCTAATCTGTACATATCTATAATGATTACCATTTTGAAATTAGTGATAGCCTTCAAATTATGATGAACGAAAACATTGCCGATAATTGATTGGATCTCGAGGAATCCACTGGTAAGATCTCATTTGTCGGATGGATAATTTGCCTGTCGTAATGAACTCTCGGCTGTTCTTATGTTCGGAGTCTGGGCCCGACTTTTTGACAAATCCATCCTAACAAAAGAGCGAAAGATGACATGCTTGATCTGGATTTATGGGTGATTTTGGCATCATCCATTCAAATAGCATCTTGGACAAAGTGTAGGTAAGGATGCTTACATCAGATAGCAAAACGATGCGACTCTTCCCGGAATCTGAGCCAACGCAAAAGTCTAGTACATCGAGAACGCTCATCCAAACGATGAAACTTAAAGATCACATGCTCTATTCGTACCCTGTAGTTAACGGTTTATACCTTACAAATTCCCCCCTTTATTCGTCTTTTTTTTTTCTTTTTTCGGAGGGGCGGGCAGGGGGTGGGGGCGAGGTTGACGAGATTGGGGTGGAGGGAATGGATAATTTTATCTCATACCTAAATGTTAAGAATCTTGACAGGTTTCATAACCACCCAAATGGAAAGGTCAAGCTATAATATTCCTCTGAAAATCCCCCAACGTTGGTGCCACAATGAACAGGAGACCAATGTTTCTATTGTGGACTCTCAAACACAAAGAAGAGTGAAGAATTCCTTGATAGAAGACAAAGATGGGCGTGGGCTTTTGACATGGTGCTCAACACTTGGCTTCAGTGGAAAGACGTTTCACAGAGTTGAAGCTACAAGGATGCTCATTGATCGCATTATGTTACGCCTATATTTTATAATTTCGTGTTGTGTGGGAGTTTTTTGTCTCTGTTTTTTCCTACCATTACTCAAATGATACCTTATCTAAAATAAGATATCCACCTTATCAACACACACCCCAACAGAGAGACAGAGCGTCTAATGTAAGCTTTGATAGGTATATTATAATTTGAATAATTTATCCCTGCTGATATAATTGTCACAGGGAACCAATCGGATCCGACAACTTTTGGACTATTACTTCTATTTTCTCTCGGATGAGGTTACTCTCTTCAATTCTCTTATGGATAATTTTCGTCATGTTTGTGTAGAATTTAAGTCTAATATTTTTAATTTGCAATCATAACTTAAACTGTTGTATACAACTGATGACAGTACAAAAAATAAACGTAAAATATTTGGTGTTAGTGAATGATAAAAAAAAATAAACGTAAAATAAACGTAAAAATAAACAAAAAATAAACGTAAAATAGACGTAAAAAAATAAAAAAAATGTTAATAAACGTAAAAAAAATAAACGTAAAATAAACGTACAAAAAATAAACGTAAAATATAACTGTACATAAAATAAACGTAAAATATAAATGTTGTATTTGGTGTTGTATAACTGTTGTATACAACTGATGACAGTACAAAAAATAAACGTAAAATATTTGGTTTTAGTGAATGATAAAAAAAATTGTGTGGAAAATTGATTGGCTTTCATGAACACCAACTTGATGATCAATTTACAAGAACTTCTGCTCATTAACCTAATAATTAAGGTCAACAGATAAATTCTTTTTTTTTTTTTTGAACAAAGTTAGCCACTACCTCTTCACCATCTTTGTTGACTAGGAGTATATTAAGGTACAAGCAAGAAATCTAGTAGGAGTACAATATGTACAACCAAGAAAATAAATGAGTTAGGAGTTTACTAAGGTACAAGCAATAAGAGAAATGAGCCATGGTTATCATATGATGAGAGGATGGTTTACTGTATACATGTAAGGTCTTTAGTCCTATTTTTTAACTTAACCAAGTGCCTAACATATAATTTAGACAAGCATAGTCAAGTTTTCATGTGAGGAAAAACAAACGTAAATCTGTAATTATCACTCCACACAAATGGGTAAGGCACCGTAGATCTTCCCAAAGAATTCAGTCAAATTTTTTTTACATCCAATCGTTCTTATATGTTATATGTGTGGGTATAGACAACATATAGAGTTCATCTAGATTCATTTAGTTCTTTTGATTCTTGCTCGAGCCGGATGATGAAACCGGGTCTGGCCTTTTAATCCGTGATTTATCACGTATACCTCAAGAAATAAGGGAAAATTCTCTCAAAAGAAAAAAAAAAAAGGAGAGATTGGGCGGGTGTACCACATCTACATAAGCATAATTTCAATTTACAACGTGATTTTCTAATTGTAAGTGAAACAAATTAAGGTTAGGATATAATTGAATTATTGGGCCAATTTGTCACTGCTGAGAAATTATTCGTGGAAATTTGGAGCAAAAGGTCATTCTCTGGATTTGTGAGCTCCTGTTGTTCCAGTCTCAAAGAACATCGTGGATAATACAAATCAAGAGCTCAACGTCCTCCTAAATTGGGTAAGGACTTACGCAGTGACCCACATAGAGTGTCCCCTGCAAATTAGGCTTTCGGCCTAACAACAGTGGAACACTGACACTATGGTTGTCTCTGGATTCGACCTCTTGACATATTGGAGCAAATCTCAACCCGAATACCAACTGAGCTATCCCCTGGAGGCAATTATCCGTATAAATTTGGAGCAAAAGACCATTCTATGTCCCTGGAGGCCCATTGTTCGTATAAATTTATTCGTACAACAATAACATTACATCATTGACTTAGAGACTCCTGTCTATTGTGGGGTATGCGGGGTCGCATGTACCCAACCATGCATGTGTTTCTGAGGTTGTTTCTCCATGACTCATAATGAAAATTGCGTCAAACTGTGTCGATCAACTGCTAATAACAATATAAAAAGCGCATCAAATTTAGTGAGTCATTTTGTTTTATTTCATCATATTCTAAAATCAAACAATATATATGAAATTGGAAACATAAGTGTCGATATAGGTATCACTGAAATCAAACTCTTTATCTTTTGAGACATAGGTATTATTTGTCTGCCAATTACTTTTCATAGCCTCTAACGATAGTTTTTGTTATTATTGAACTATAATGGGTATGAATCATGACGATGAAGTGTCGATATTGGTTATGATTAAGATAGACGATACCCGTGGCTTTGATGACAAGACCAGAGCACGTCGTTTGAAAGAAACTTCTGACTACTTTTATTTTTTTTTTTCTCACAATTTAAATCTTGATTAAAAGTTTGCCAGCACACCTGTCTGCTGTCCCGTCAGGGTATATGTGTGAAAGTCCGATTAGATCTTCGGATAAGGCTACCACTCCGATATAACTTGTCTTATGCTTTCACCCATTTAAACAATGGTTTTTAAAATAATCTAAAATAATCTGCAGAACTATGCTAGAATAGTATTTTTCCTTTTTTGACAATAGATAAATAAATATCATCTGGAGTTTATCAATTTTATTTGGAATGAGTTTTATACGACCATAATTTTTCATTCAGCTCCTTTCTTGTTTCATTTTTTTTAATCATATGAAAGAAACAATTCTCTATAAGATAATGATATTATTTGCAAAAATCCGTTGCATCATTTTAAAAATGCATGTATTTTTTATACTATCTATCTTAACTTTTGTATCAAATTTTTTCATTGAAATTATTCAAATCAATGAAAGAAAACATAATTTAATTCAAACATGATTATAATCATAAAATCGTATGACGATAATCACCAAATTAAACTCCTACAGATTTAATATCACCCCTCCTTGAAGCCTTGAAGGTGGAATAATGGACCTAATGTTTTATTCTTGTCTTCTGCTAATATCTTCTATTCTATGTTGGTTACGATGTCCTAACCCAATTTGCAAAATTTACTGATGATATGTGGTTTAGGAATTAAAAAGTTTTGTTCTCTTCAGTGAATTATTCTGGTGTCGGGTAACTGGTCAAATAATAAAAATATATGTTATATGTATGTGGTCTAACAATTTGAGCGAGCTGCTGGAGCGTCCAGACATGGATTAAACTCGATGCTCTCGTTTCATGGTGGGGACCCATGAGAGTTTCTATAAGGATTCTTCTAGACGGATTACTCTAGCAAATCGTATAAATCAATTAAAAGATAAGAAACAAGAGTAATATATGTAGTAATTAAATATTTGAAACTTGATGCTTTGTTTTATTTTTATATATAAAAGTTATCGTTATTTCAAAACTTGTTTTCTTGTATACATGATTTCACGAAAGATATTTAAATTGCTTACTGATCACGTTGTTTTGCTCACATCACCACTAACTATCTTTGTATATGAGAAAAACTATAAGTAGATTTACGTTCAGGATGGTGGTGAGTGAGATGGTGAAGAAGCTTGGAAAAATATTCGCAAGATTTGATGGTTGGAGATGGATATCATCCGGATTAGGATCTCCTAATCCCAAATTACTCATCTCATATGTCACCGTACGATACGTGGCAGTAGAGATGGATGGTGAAGTTAGATGCAGGTCAACCTCATCTAGTTTTACCACCCACTTTTCCTGCCACGTGTCGCGCTGTGACGCGTGGGGTGGAGAGAAAGTGGTTGATTTGATCTCATCCCATATCATCCTTATTAAAACAAAAAAATCTAGGCCCCACATATAGATTTCACATGCGCAACTCATTTTATTGGACTAGACGTTGGTCTACAGGATCGGGACCAAAAGATTTGGCCTATTTACCATATCATTTTTTATAACCTCTTTAATTGAACTTTGTAGTATAATCATGTTTAACTTACGTAATTAATTTTTTAAATAAAGTCGCAGTCCTTCTTATAAACTCTTTTTTACATAAACGTATACTTTTTTATTAATATTATATTTTTTTTGGCTTATACAAACACATCACCACCACTGCTACTTCTATCACCCCCAACTTCTTGAATAGGCAAGGACAGCCTTCTTCCCAGTTTCCTTCAAGATCCAAACTTCTTGACCCAAATTCAATCTTCAAAGTTATATAAATAGGAATCTCCAGAGGTGCTGCCCAAAAACAGAAAGCACATCGAATCCCCACACATAAAACGCCATGGATATTGCTATAAAGTTGATAACTCCAACTTATCTGGTCTCCTCTTTTTCATCCCCTCCAGAGGACGACGCCGGAGCTTCCCCGAAGAAAACACTTGCATTGAGGCAAACCACCTGTCAAGTTTGATATGCTGCAAAAACGTTGCAGTATTCCATTGATGCGGCTGTCAATTGAAGGAGAGGCAGGAAAAGAAAAGGCTTATTGTGATTTTTTTTTAATTTAAAATCAAGAGGACAATTTGACCCTTCAAATCTAGCAATTTGACCGGATATTTTTAAGTAAATTGACTTTGCGGGAATAAATCAAATGACTCATTAAATTGGTTGCGCTTATATCAGTTGCTCAACACAGTTTGATGCAATTTTCATAATAGGTTATCGAAAAACAAAGATATGAGTGTAGTTGCGTATATCCGACTCTCCATACTCCGCTGTAGACGGGAGTCTCTAAGGAAATAGAGTAATGTTGTTGTTATTTTTACTGGAGTTACTATGATCAGCCTGTCCCACGGCGTGATGGGGATGAAAGTTATGTGTCCAAGACTCGCTACGACAGAGTTTGGATTGCTTAACCAGCCAAACAAGGAGTTCACTGCAAGCAGTGAAACTCTAATAACATGCTCTTACTTGAAGAAAAGAGAGTCAAAAATCTTGCTTAAACAAGAATCGGACCTTCGTCACTCTCTCGAGCTTCCGTCAGAAAAACCATTGGATCATGTACCGGGACAAGATTTGCGTTTTAAATAAATGAATGATCTAAACCTTAAGGAAGAAAATAAGTCCTAAAACGTTTCTTTGATTGTATATAAACAATTACTTGAATCAAGACAACTGGATTCACAAAAGTAGTTCTGATTTTCGGAATTTTGTTTTTATTGTAGGAATCTGGAGCATTCACACTTGACACCACATTTTTCAACTTTCTTCACAAGGAACAGCCAAAGTTCCTACTTTAATACTTTTGTCAGTCAATAACAAAAGATGACACACGCCTCTCATCTTTGGTACATAATGTTATACCGGGTATATAACTTGTCTTTTGTCTAAATCTATCAGGTTTCTGATTTACATCTCTATATTTTCTATAGGACCGGGAGTGACAGACCCTTATTGGTTGGAGTACGACCTTTTTTCACTTTGAAAATTCCACAGTATGAAAGACTCAAGAAAATACAAACAAATAGAAATTATAAAAAAAAATTATAAATTTTATACATGACATATCCATTGAAATACGACCACAAACTAATCTTCAAAAAATACATATATAAGTGGAAAAAAATTAAATATAAAACATCACATTATATTTAAGAAGTAAGTGGACCCCAGATAAACACATGCAGACCATACACAAAAAATACAATTTTATTTTGTCAACTAGTAACGTACATGGCCCTTATTTATCTTGGGATTCTACAAGACAACCAGGAGTCCCAAGATATTAGACCACAGCCACGAGGCCACCACGCGCCTCTTCCCCAAACTCAATCCTCTCCCTACACGTGTCATGCATCTACCGGCCCACTATCCAATCCCTCACGCTTTATATCCTCCTCTACCTCGCTGCTCCTCTCCGCCATTTTCATACAGATCTTCTCAATCATCCAATTCCCTATCAGTCATCAAGAATTTTCCTTTGTTTTTCGTCAGTTTTCATCCTAGGTCAATATGATTCTCAAAGCTGCCTCTGCTTTTTCTGCCCTGAGTGCTAACAGGGAGAGCCCCCTGTTTTCGTCTTCGTTTTCCTCCTTCGGTTCTGCATTGAAGAGTTTTGAGAGGAAAAATGCGAATGGTTTTGTGGTTATGGCTAACAAGGGCTCGAACGACCGGCCTCTCACCGGGGTGCTTTTCGAGCCCTTTGAAGAGGTGAAAAAAGAATTGAGTCTCGTCCCCTCTGCTCCTCAACAATCTCTCGCTCGCCAGAAGTTTGTCGATCGGTGCGAGGCTGCTCTCAATGAACAAATCAAGTGGGTATCCTTAATTTAATTCTCCCTTATTTAATTTGTTAGGTTTCATTTTAATTTTGCTATATTTTTGTTCCATTCTGTGAATTCGAACGGTTTTATAGATTGTTTTCATTAGTTTGCCCGTTTGGCTTATCGGCCTTTTCGGTCTTGTTTTGAACTGATTTTTATTTTTTTTTTCAGTGTGGAGTACAATGTTTCGTACGTGTACCATGCGCTGTTTGCCTATTTCGACAGAGACAACGTCGCCCTGAACGGTCTTGCCAAGTAATTCTGGACACTGATTCAATTTATTTAGATTTTTCCGTTGTTGAATCCTTCTTAGACATCGTATTTGTTACTAAACGTGATTGGTTTGTCAGATTTTTCAAGGAAAGCAGCGATGAGGAGAGAGATCACGCTGAAAAGCTGATGGAGTACCAGGTGTTTGACGTTATGCATCTCTGTTTATTTTCGCTCTTTGCGAATTGTGTAATTTAGTTATGTGGACTTACCAATTTGTGCTCTTGTGTTGTGTTTGAAAAAATCCAGAACAAACGTGGTGGCAGGGTGAAACTTCAGTCTATTGTCATGCCGCTGTCTGAGTTTGATCATGAGGAGAAGGGGGATGCTTTGTATGGTAAGCCCGCGTCTGTCTCACTCTTCTGTTCATTTGTCTTTGATTTGTTATATGCTTGTGGTCTTGTTTATTTGTCATTTAAGTGGCCACGGTATTTTAGAATGAGTGTTTGCCTTGAGCGAATTAATTTTGAAGGCTACGTGATATTAACGATCTTTGTCCTACTTCAGAATTAATTATAACTGAGTTACTTGTGTAGCTATCTGATTTCTTTTATATTTGTGTAGATCTGAGCATACTTGTGTAGATGAAGGCTGCTAGTGGAAGCCGAATTGTCAACTGTTTTCTTTATTTTGTCTTGTTCATTGATTTTGTAACGTTACTGCGTTAACCAATACTCGAATCCAGTTATTGACGTGCTGTTTATAAGTGTATATTGGATTGGTGGAAGTGTAACCATTAAGACGATTAGTAGTACAATAGATAGACTGATTCTTCATATATTTAGGTGAGACAATTGTGATTGATTAGGTCACATGCTTATCTTCCTCACTTCAATTTGTGCCTATTTTGTTCAGTCATGAAAAACCCAATGCCCATTACGTCCTTCTCTTTCCATCAATTGGAATCAATATCTAAATTGTTATCTTTTCCTTTGCTAATGTCTACAGCAATGGAGCTGGCGTTGTCTCTGGAGAAACTGGTGAATGAGAAGCTTCTCAACTTGCATGCTGTGAGCACACTTATCCCAGAATACTTGTTTTCTTTATTGTTCATGGTGCTTTGTTTGTGGTGTAAATTAACAAGTTGGGTTTTTTAAGTGTAGTAAATGTATCCCAAAAAAAAATGCTCCAGAGAGAGAGAGAGAGAGAGAGAGAGAGAGAGAGAGAGAGAGAGAGAGAGAGAGAGAGAGAGAGAGAGGTGCAGGTACATAAATGCTCCTCAACTTTTGACCTGGAATTGTTTGCAACATTTGATTGATTGGCAATTACAGGTGGCTAACGAACACAATGATCCCCAGTTGGCAGATTTTGTTGAAAGTGAATTCCTATCTGAGCAGGTAAAGACTTCTGTTCCAGTCGAAACATTGTAGTCTTGAGTTTGGAAATGATTCCTCCTCTCCCTTCCCCCTCTCCTCCAAAAAAAAAAAAAAAAAAAAAAAAAAAAAAAAAAAAAAAAAAAAAACCTGTTCGTAACATATTGACTTGTGTAAACTACAAGAGTTCTTTGGCCGTGGTTATGCCTTTCGCATCTACAACCTTTTTGTTTAATTGAATAGGTGGAAGCAATTAAGAAGATTTCAGAATATGTTGCTCAGCTGAGAAGGGTGGGCAAAGGACATGGTATGCATTGGAAAAAACTGAATTACTGCCTATGTTGATTTTTTTTTTCCCATTTGATAAATTTGCGGTTGGTTTGATGTCTGCTGTTACCTGATCTTGTGAGCTCTTCCCCCCCCCCCCCCCAGGTGTATGGCACTTTGACCAGATGCTTTTGCATGAAGCTGCATAATTTGAGCCGTGCTGCGGTGTGCTGGATAAATGCAACTTGGCCCTGTGTCCAGGACTTCTGCATTCTGGGTTTAGATATTTGCTTAGGTTCATAGAGCAAAGCTAGTATGAAGTTATCAATAGAACTCTTCAAGCGATTTATGTTTGTATTCGATAGTTTTATGTTGGAAAGTGAATGATGGTTTTGGTGAAACATTATCTCGCAAATTCTCTAATTAAAAAAATAATTGGAACCGGTAAACCGTTGCTTAATTTCTATTCCCTTTCTTGCTTCGGCTATTCACTGAAAGAAAATAAAATCGACGAATCTTCAAAATATGGTCCAGACAAAAGGGCCTAAACCTAGCATAAGTCCGATGTCATACCTGCCAAGGTGAAACCGTCATTCACATACGAGCATATGCCAAAGTGAAACCGTCATTCACAACAGTTTTAAATTAATCGTCCTAACATCTTAATCTAATTCCATTTTTGATCAGGACACTTATTGAACCAAAAACACAGTGCGAGCATATGCTTGTGAACAAAAGAAAGGTAGCAAAACACTGATGGCTTCTTCGACTAGAAAATAACATTGAGTTGGCAAAACATCAATGTCTTGACCAACCGACCAACCCATACATCACTATATAAGTTGCAGGACGTTTTCACTTGGTCAAACATCACTATAAAAGTCGCAGGATTTTCATGAAGGGGAGTCATGAGCAATTATGATCAGCAGAGTTCGCTAAGAACAACTCTCGGATAGCAATCACTTGTCCATAATACAGGCTTTTCAACACACACTCACAAGGTTCTTTGCAACGTAGTATTTCACATGATAGAGAGCCAGTCAAAAACCAAGACAAAGGTACGTTATGCCGCTAAAAGCTTCCTTATAGTTGTACACAACTCTTCTCCAGTAACAAAACACTGAAATTGAACAAGGAATACCAAAAAGCACCAGAGGCCCGAAAAACAAAGTATTCAAACAAAAGAAAAATGTAACCAAAGACCGCGATACACTTATGTCCCACTTGAACAGTTTTCTTTAAATACTGTAACCAAATTCCAGAACTTTTGGAGGACTTCAGAACCGAACAAGCAAGTAAGGTCTTAAGGAGGAAAGATACACTAACCTGAATGTTCATCTAGTCCAAAGAATCAATAAAGAAGCTACATATGAGTTTATATCTTCTACCAATGGAATCATTTTACAGAAAAAACTTCACCTTTTTTGTTATAATACAAGCACAGGACAACTACAGCCCATTTTTCACTAAAGAATGGCCCTTTTCAACCACCCTTAAGCAACTTAGAACACAAATTCTTTCTGCGAAAACAAATTCATTCATCCATCAAATACTGATGTTTAAGATCAAATACGTAAGATCCATAAAGCCCGCATATTATGCATTAGATAGTATGAGATATGCAAAAAGTATTAGAACCAAGTCAAAACGACTAGAACCCAATACAGTGGTAGAAAAGAGATTCTTTTTTATTTAAATAAATAAAGACTTTCCTGAAATAACAGATGCCCGTCTAGCTCAGTTGGTAGAGCGCAAGGCTCTTAACCTTGTGGTCGTGGGTTCGAGCCCCACGGTGGGCGGTATTCCAACTTTTTTTTTCTTCCGCGTTTTCAAGTCTACCTTTCTAGGGAAAGAGCCAAGAGGGTCGACACGTCCGAGTGGTCAAGAGCCAAACTTGAAATATGATGGCTTTGCCAGGTTCCAGTCGGTCAACGGTTTATCATTTTTTTTGGAAAATCCTTTTTACTTTTTGGATCAATGAAAAGTTAGTATTTTCTATATTTGCTAGCTGAGGGTGTGGCTGGGAAGAAAGTGGGGAGGGAGGGAGGCGGCGCAGGGGTGACGCCGGATTCTTGGGAGGGCAGGCGGCTGGAGGTGCGTTGGTGGTTACCGTTCAGGGAAAATAGGGGCTGGGTATGGGTTTGGAGCAGCCGATGGTGTTCATATTTTTGTAGAAAGGGTGATGGTTTGGAGGAGACAGATTAGGAAGGGGTTGGGGTCTAGGGAAGAGAAGGAGCGGCGGTGGGTCCTAGGAGGAGGAGTAGTGGTCCCAATTTGAGGAGAGGGGTGGTGGGGGAGGAGGTGGCGGCGGCGGCGGCAAAGAGGTGGCGTTGGACAGTGGGAGTGAGGAGGAAGCTGAAGAGGGCCTGAATAAAATTGTTTTACACTTTTTTTACTTTTATAAAGGGTAAAATAGCAATTCACTCTATATTTTAAAAGAACATTTTAAATCAATTAAATAGCGTGCCCAGTTTCGGACTATTACTTTTTGACTTTGACCAACAAAACCAAATCACTCACCAAATTAGCCGCGCTTGTGAAGTAGCAGTTGATTGACATATAGCTTGACGCATTATTATGGGTAATTGGGAAACAACCTCTGTGTGTTTCTAACAGTATGATTGTGTACATCCGGCCTTTACATTCCGCTATAGATGGAAACCTTTAAAACAATGGGGGTAATGTTGTTGTCGTTGTTTTAATGATTAAAAGTATATTTAAATACGAAGAAGATATCAGCTATTACCTTTAATGCCAAAGATAAAGGTAATTAACTCTTTATTTTTATAAATTTTGTTTTTAAAGTCTCCAGCTTTTCTTTCTCTTTTCTTTTCTTTTTCTTTTTCTTTTCTTTTAGGAGTATTTTTTTTTTTTTTTTATAACGCCGACTCTCTAACCTAACAACGAAACCACAAAACTCCTGTCTCCAATTACGCAATCTCCAGCTCCCTCCAAAACCTTAGCAACAAAGACCCAATTCACAAACCTCATCAACAGTCACTAAATACAAAGACACTGAAAAATCCGGACAATATTCATCAATCGCGATGCTGAACCTAGAATGCCGGATGTACGAAGCCAAGTATCCAGAAGTGGATATGGCGGTCATGATTCAAGTGAAGAGCATGGCGGACAGTGGCGCCTATGTTTCTTTACTGGAATATAACAACATCGAGGGTATGATTCTGTTCTCTGAGCTCTCCCGACGTCGGATTCGTAGTATTAGCAGTCTTATAAAGGTGGGTCGAATCGAACCCGTCATGGTTCTTAGGGTTGATAAAGAGAAGGGATATATCGATCTGAGTAAGAGAAGGGTTTCTGAAGAGGATATTGCTGCTTGTGAGGAGAGGTATAATAAGAGCAAGCTTGTTCACTCCATCATGCGTCATGTTGCCGAGACTGTTAGTGTCGGTCTTGAGGTACTTTATTAAATTTGTTTTATGCTTATTTGGCTCTTTTATGTGTGCTCTTTTGTTTTTCTGTAATTTAGTCTATTCTGAACTCTTTTTTTTTTTGTATGAATGGGAAGCCGTTTTATTGGATTCTGGCCCTTTCGTGCTGTGGGCGTGTTTGGGGAATGCGGAGTGTGCATTAATTGTATGACTGATGAGAAATTTAGGAGTTCCCTATACTACTCATCCAAAACATTTTATGGCCACTGTCCATATCAAAATTTGCTACTACCTGGGTTCTTATGTTCTTTTTGTACAAAAATTGGAGAGATTTTTTCAACATAGTCCTGCTAATGTATCTAACACTTGGAGGTCTTGTATAACTTTTATTTCTTGATTTTTTTGCTTCATAAACAATCTTATTTCCGAATGCGTAGGATTCGGTTTAACTTGACTCCGTGTTTTTGAGATGAGGTGAGCAGCTGGAGATTAGGAGACCGCTTTCATTTGGTTTATAATTTGATTCCTGACCTGCCAAGCAGAGGCATAGTAGAACCCCTGTCCAATTTTTCTTGTCTTGTTATTGCTTCCTTGGACAATGCGAAATTGGTTCCTCTTCAAGCTTCTCTCTCTCTGTGTAAAAGCGCGTACGCGCACACACACACACATATATGTGTGTGTGTGTGTGTGTGTGTGTGTGTGTGATGGAAGCATCTTTGTGCATATGTAGCTTCATTTGAATCATTCTTGATACTATGAAGATCTTCTAAGACAGAGTTTGGGTGACGAAATCTTCTGGAAAAAAGGTGTTAGTTTAACAAATTTCATTAGTTTACTGGTGCTGCTGGAAAATAGCCATGCCCATGAGGGTCTATGTTGCGTCACACCGTATTGTGTTTCATTTGCTATTATTGACACTGTTAGTATTCCTGAAACTTGTTAGCTTGGTTTCCCTTGTGACATGATATCACCATGCATTAGTGCTTATAAACAACTGATTGAGAGGAGAAGGCTTCGGGGAGTGACACCCAACTTCTGCAAACATTAATCGATTGGCACCCTGTTAGCATTATATATAAATGTGAATGTGCAAGCTGTAGCTTGTTGGTAGCTACTATCATATCTTTACTGTCGGTGGGAGAGACTGAGAAAAGAAACCGGTGGGAAGTGTTACCCTTTCTCTGGCTGAGTTTCCCTTGTTATATACTTCAATTTATTTTTCTGTCTTAACGGCTGAATTAGCCAAAGAGCTATCTTACATAGATTGCTTCTCTATTTGTTGGAGGTGATTGGCGTTTTACATTGTATTAATTTTGCTGCATGGTTCCCTTTCTGTAAGTTTTCTTTTTGTTACTTATCTTTCTTTGTGTTGACTCTTTTGAAATTAATTATCTTCTAATTTTTAGAGATTTCTTTCTCATGGCAGTTATCATTGTTGACGTAATTTGTTAGTGTCTATCTTCTACTTTATCTGGAATATGATCATTCAATTGTTAATCAAACTCACTTGGACATTCCTGTCACAGGATCTGTATGTCCATCTTGGCTGGCCCTTATACAGAAAATATGGTCATGCTTTTGAGGTCAGAATTTGGATGAACTAGCCTGAATTGCTTTTTTTTAGTCGCTGATTGGAGAACTATGTCTAAGTTATCTAAGTTATGTAATGCAGGCATTCAAAATAATGGTTAACGATCCAGATTCAGTCCTTAATCTCTTCACACGTGAAATTAAAGAAGTGGGACCTGAGGGTCATGAGGTAGTTTCTTCTTGACAAAATGCTGTATCAGTATTGTTCTGGGATTAAGAGATAACTGTTTCAATTTTGCTAGGTGACCAGAGTGGTTCCGGCTGTTACTGAGGAAGTAAAAGATGCTCTTATAAAAAACATTAGGAGGAGGATGACACCACAGCCATTGAAGATTCGTGCAGATATTGAGATGAAGTGCTTTCAGTTTGACGGTGTGCTACACATCAAGGTGTATTTCCTTGTCCGTATTTTCCCTTTATCAGGATGCAGAGAGCCTTTAAGTTGAAGTTGTTATCTGTTTTAGGCAATGTGCTGTTCTTGAAGTTACCTCTACACTGCAGGAAGCAATGCGTAAAGCTGAAGCTGCTGGCAATGAAGATTGTCCTGTGAAAATTAAACTTGTCGCTCCTCCTGCATATGTCCTCAACACTCAAACTCTTGATAAGGTGAATGTTTAATTCTAAGTGTTGGCCAAATTCTCTTATATATAGTCCCTTGATGGTGAAGATTTGTCCTGGTTCTTCATAACACTTATAACAGCTAGAATGGCTATTTAATTCTTGTACTTCGTAGTTTGGCTTTGAAAAATTGCTTTTGTTTATAAAATGTACTCCATTGGCTAGAACAAATTAGTAAAGGACAAATCAAATGGGGCGCAGGAGGTGGAAGTATCAGCTTTCTGCTGTATGTCGTGATTTTATTTGTAGATTTTTGTTGCAATGTTATCAGATTCTGATGCAGTTAGCATCGCCTGCATGACTTCCTACACAGTCTCAATGGCTAGGACACCCTTTTGGCTAGTGGTGTTCATGCCCTTAAGAAATCCCTTGCTCCCATAATACACTTCTGGCTGTAGTTTTCTTACCTGAATAATTGTTATTCTTATTATTAAAAAAAAAAGATCTGGCTTTTATTAGCTGATCAACTAGGCAGTAAGTACGATTCTTATTGGTCTAGAACTATGTGATTTGCATTGTTCCACATATTCATGCTTGCCTTGATTGATGATTGGATTGGATTCTAAGTTATGGCCCACTCGTGTTTAGTGATTAAATGAGATCATGCTACTCGTTTACCCCAAAAAAAGGAAAAGAAAAAGAAGACATCAAGAAGTTACCCAAGAAAAAGGGAAGAAATTGAGCTATTCACTGTGTGCTGTAGTTGTCGAGAAACCATTTGTCAATATGATCTTGGGCCTTTTAAGTTCAATGGTTCTATAAATTTCTGAAAGCATGCTACTCCTGACTTGCTTAACTCAGGAGCAAGGGATAAGTATTCTCAACGAAGCAATCAAAGCATGCACTGAAGAGATTGAGCGACACAAAGGAAAACTTACTGTCAAGGAGGCACCTAGAGCGGTGAGCATCGTTTCATTAGCCCCTAGCTCTTGTTGGTGTATAGAATACTTGCTGCAAGGAGAACCTTATGTGAATCTCCCATTATTTATTCTCTGCTTTGTGCTTCATTTCACTTTCACTTAATTGACCTTGGTTTACGAATCGGGTTCTATTGTTCTAGGTGAGTGAGCGGGAGGACAAAATGCTTGCAGAACAAATGGCTAAGCTTGGTGCACAAAACGAGGAGGTTGGTGGAGATGAAGATAGTGAAGAGGAAGAGGATACAGGAATGGGAGACGTCGATCTGGAAAACTCAGGGCATGGGATAGCAGAGTGAAACGCAATTTTATTCTAACCTTTACGTCGACCCTTTGGGTTTTTACCCCTTAGGAGCTGTTTGGTCAAAGGATCATATGGAAGAGAGTTTATAAATCCAGATATACTGAATGTGTGGCAATTCTCAGTAGGGTGGAACGATGAGGGAGAAATTCTGGTCTTGGCTCTTTATTCTCACTTTCTTCAAGTTTCTAAAGGCGCTATCGACTTGGTAGTTTACTCATTGAGAATTAGTTTGGTATGCTCTTCTTTTTTAAAAAAAATTGCAAAATTTTGGGTATACTCTTTATCGAGCCCCCCCCCCCCCCCCCCCCCCCCCTCTCTTCCTCTTCTTAACCATTTATTTGAACGTTTTATCTACAAAGGCTGGAGCAAGTTCTGGCAGCCTTCAAGTCTCGACCAATCAAGCTTAGGCAGCTTTGTTTTCCTCCGGTTAGTGGACCCAACATGGCTACTTTTTCACCTTCTCCTTTAGCTTTTATAGCTTTTGTTACTGTAATCTTTGAGCATGTCATATCCTAGTCGTGAGAGCCTTCAACGTTCTAACTCTAAAAAATATTATAGAAGATGCATATTAGGAGTTTATCAGCATTCTAGGTTTGGAAGTTTATACACAAAGAGTCTACTGTAAACTCGACCTTTGGTCTAGATAACATTGAAACATACATACTGGGTGTATCTCTGAAATCGAATTTTGTACCTCTTAGAGCATTTTGTTCCTGTAAGCTGGCTTCATATGTTCTTGTTTCTTATTTGATGGTTGAAATGTTTGTATACATTTTCAAAACAACCTAAAACAAATGTTTGTTTCTTTCTTTTTTTTGGGAGGACACGAATAGGAATTAGGAATTAGGATATCTTATTTTATGAACACGCCTTCACCCTTAATTCCCATAACCTTTTTGTATTGGGTATTGTGCAGTTGTACTCTCTTTCGGAATTGTTAAATTGACGAATATACTTGTAATATTTATTAGACTCGCATCTGTTCTCTCTCGTTTCTATTTTTAATCGGTGATTATTTTGGAAAGGACTTTAGGATCCTCCTAAACTCCTCTTTCAAAGAAAAGTATTCTATATATTGTTTTTAGAAAAGTATTCTATATATTCTATAAAAACACAAACACTTAAAGTAAAGTCGCTAGTGTTTGGTCTTGATTGATATACTGAAGCAAGTTTTGGTTTATACACTTGATTATAAATCGATCATGATCTCTGTTTTTCTACGAAACTTATAAAACTGGACAGAGAAACTTTTAGTTATAACCCAACCTTTTTGTATCTAAAAGAATAAAAAAATTACGCCCGCAAATGATATATATATATATATATATATATATATATATATATATATATATATATATATATATATATATATATATATTCGGACTATGCATAATCACCGATGATCTATATCGTACCTAATATAAGTTAAGTCTTACCATCTGACACTTTCGTAAAACAAAAATTCTACTGAATCGAATCATACGTGTCAAATTTTTATTTCAGGTCTTGCCATAAAGTCTTTCCTTTCTCAAATTTTCTTTCCTAACACGTTATTAACATACCCTGTATATTTTTTGAAGCAATGTTCTAATCTGACCATCAACTAAATTATGCACCGAGTATATTTTCTAGTTGCATGATTTTCTGTAGTGACACGGTTCACCTAGACTTGCAGATTATCAAATTCAAAGACACGTCATATACATTAATAGTCTGCATTTATTCTGAGTTGGAGCCAACGGCCAACTAACAAATATCATTTGCACTCGTTTCACTCAACCACAATTTTCTTTTCCAAGTTATATTTTACGTTAATACTCTGCACCCACCCAAAAAAAACAAACATGATGATCATCATCAATAAAAACCACATAAAAAATACCACCACAAGTATACTTCACACTACCAATAAATAAAGAAAATACCAAGCAGAAGTGGGAGAAATGATCAAGTGAAGTTTGTCCTACAACGACCAGATTCAAGATTAAGTGTGCTCCCTCGAATAAATAAAAGTTGTACTAAGAGAGAAGCATTGCATGTATCCAATACAACAACAACCTTATCTAATATATCGTAACGACTGCAAAAATTATCGGTAGAATTTGCAGAGAGTAAGATTCAGTCAAATAATACCTCTATCTCAAAAAATAAAGAGTTTGTTTTCAATAATCCTCCAAACTCTATGTGTATATGTGTCTGTCACAAAGACAAATGGAAACTACAAAATACATATGAATGAATTGAAAACATAAACATGCTTTAGGTTGAAATGGAACGATTGACTTCATATGAAAAACTAGCGATCGATCAAAATCAAGTTTGTTTCAGTTTTGTGACTTAAACAAATCACTCTGGGGAAATACATACGTGCACACATATATACATGTACACATATACATATATATACATACACACACACACACACAAATACGGTGTATAATTAAATGGGTCGGTTTGTTAATAATACTTATTTTGAAATTAAATGGTAATAACCTTAACTGGTGTTTGATCATTTGAGTAAGGATGAATTATTTTACAAATTTTAAGCGGCAGAAGTGGCACTTATGTAGCATTTCTCTTAATGATCGCATATGAGTTTAACTATGAGTCTATATGACGGTTGAATGTTGTATTATCAAATAGATTACAAACACACACACACACACACACACACACACACACACATATATATATATATATATATATATATATTTTTGTACATATTATATATATTGATAACCTATTGTACTATAATTTTTAGGCATATAATTTAAGTTTAACGAACCAAATTAACTTAAGTTAACTATGACTATGATACAAACACAAAACTATGATCACTAAAACAAACAATATTTCTAGAGAAAGTGTTCTTAGACCTGCTGGACTTTTCATTTTAAATTATACTTAGCTGCATCCTAGGATTAATATTTGTTTCTTGAAATGTTAATAAAATTTGCTTGTTTTTCCCGGTATCCCATTTGTCACTCTAACCTCGGTACTGACAAGAAAATATGGAAGTGCTCGCCGGCTTCCCTGAAAACAAAAGAAAAATTCTTGGAAATATACGCCATTTATTTATTATTATCTTTGGCTGAAACTGTGTCTGTCAATTCACCCATTGTTGTTCTACCGCAAATAACTGGTGGCTATGTGGAAGTTGGTTGAACGATCTGAACTGTTTGTGAAATGTTTGTATTCGGTTTGTATTCGTTCCGTAATTATTTGTTAACAAATCGAATTCGAAGAGGTATTTGAGTTTGTTTAGTTAAACGAGCCGAACTATTCGTGAACTGTTCGGTCGTTTAAACAGTTATAAGGTTATCGATTTGAACTCGAACCAATTTTAAAGTTCGTTTAGCTAAACAAACCGAGTCGAACAGTTCGTTTAGCTAAACGAATCCGAATTCTAAAACTTAGTATTCGGTTCGGCTCGATTCGTTAACACCCCTAACTCTATGCCCTTACCCTAAAGAATTAGTAAAGAAACAAATCGTGAGTCCAATGATAAAAAATTTTTCAATGTTGAAATTTGAGTTTACATAAAAGTGAGATATATATCTATTTAAAATCTTAAGGCAATATGTGATGGTACATCATCCTCGTATAATTTATGTATTTTTTTCTTAAATTGACTAATGTAGGACAATATTCTCAACACATTGACCAATGTGGGACAATATTCTCAACATATGCCTCCACGCGGCTACGTGACTTGACATACACATACACCTTAAGACCCGCCCTCAATCACATACCATAAGCCGGGCATGAACATCTGGACTTAGATACCAGATTGAAACTTAGCCTAACATGAGGTGAGACACATATCCATTCAAAACCTTAAGGCAATGAGTGATGATATCTCATCGTCATATAACCTGTGTATTTTTTTTCTCAAATTGACTAATGTATGACAACGTTCTCAACACCTTGACCAACGTGGGACAATGTTCTCAACACTCGTCCTCACGTGGTTACGTGACTTGTCACACACACGCGCCTTAAAACCCGCCCTCAATCACATATCACAAGCCAGGTATGAACATATGGACTTGGATACCAGGTTGAAACTTAGGGTTATATGAGGTGAGACACATATCCATTCAAAACATTAAGGCAATATGTGGTGGTATCTCATCGTCATATAACCTATGTATTTTTTTTTTCAAATTGACAAATGTAGGACAATAGTCTCAACACATTGATCAATGTGGGACAATACAAGTATCATTTAATTAGGTTAACAGTCTGTTGTCTAATTAAGCGGTGGATACTATAACAACAGAGAAACACCTCATTTTATGTGTGACCGAGACTCGAACTGTCGGTATTTACTACAATATGTTATTTCGAATACCAAGTGAGCCGTACGCATAAATTACTGTTTAATTCACCGATTGTTGTTCGGGCAAAAGACCACACGCTGACTCTAAGGCTTCCACCCCTCTAGGTCCAAAAAACTCAGCTGCTTCCTCGTAGGTCATACATAAGGAGTCCAGTGCAAATTAACCATTTGACTTAGACAACAGTGAAATACATATATTACGCACGTCACTAGAATCAAATCTTATATTTTTTTGAAACAAATCCTAATCCGAGTAACGGATAGAGTCAATTCACCGATTGATGTTGCGTGTATAGTTGGTGCAGAAGTCGAAGTGAGCTTTCCGCTTTCTTGGCTTGTTTTTTAAGTCGAGGAAATTTCACAAGTTGAATTGCACGCGTTTTTTGTAAGTATCACCTTTTCTTCTTGGTTTACATTAGCTGGCAGAACAAGAAATGTACTTTTCATTAACTTATCCTTTTTCAGTTCTATCCATCTGTTTGAACACAACTTCCATTTGCCTTCGGCAGGTTCCTGCTTTCTCTCCGAGTCGACTATTCAAGAACCCGTTTGGTATAATTGTTGTTTGACTTTGTGTTGCTTGATGTCATTTAGCTGAAAACAGTTTTTGGGTTTTGCAACAACTGTTTGATGAAATGATTGAGTGGTGGAGGTGTAATCATAGCCATGTTTTAGTTTTGTTGCTGCCGTTTTTGCTTTTTTTCAACTGTTGGTCGCTTAATGATGAAGGTAATCAAAGAAGTTCTTGAATTTTTCTTAATTCAATTTATGTGTTATGTGTATAATTTTGAACAGACCTATTTTGTTCATCTTTGGCATAGGTATGGCTTTGCTGAGATTTCGAGAGAGAATAATCAGTGATCCCTTTGGCGCCTTGAAAAACTGGAAGGATGATAATTCAGTGATGAATCCGTGTTCATGGAATGGAGTTGATTGCTCTGATCGAAGTGTTGTTTCTCTGTAATTAACCTCTTCCTTCAAAGGACTCCTTTTTTCTGTTGCTATGTTTTCTTCCTGACTTTTAGAGAACTTATCTGAATTGTTTGGAAATATTTGTGGCCTTCTTTGATTTTTGCTCTCACTAGATGATTGTGAACAATGAATCTAGTCTATCGAACGAGAACTCCCTTTATGAAAAGTAGTTGGCTAAGAGAATGGAAATTCTATTTCTTGAGAAGGTTACAAGTATTAGACAGTTGATCCAACTGGGAAATTAGCCCAAATTTTGTAGTTCAATAGTATCTTATGTTCACTTTAAAATATTTCGATCATGGTTAAGGTGTCTCCTGTTGAACACCATTCATGTGCTACAATAAGGAAACATGATGAGGAATCTTTTACCTGCTTCAACTAAGTTTAAGTTTCCAACTCTTTGCATCCTGACTCTGTTTTGTATATCAAACTGTTGAAGCGTGTCCTCATGGTCGAGATTAGAATGTTTTTCAAAAATAGTCGGAAAGGTTTAACGGTGTCTTTCTATGGCAAGTATTCTTTCATTGCTTGAAACTAAGGCAAGGAGGTAAATTTTTGAAAAACATGCCTAACTTTGTAATGACCTTTTTGTACTTTCTTGCAGTCTTTGGGTTTGATAAATCATAAATTGATTAGCGTAGTAGCATCTGAAAACGTAAGTATCTGGGTGCGTAGAATTCTCCTCTTTGCATATCTCAACAGTTATGAAATTCAATGACTTATTCTTCAGGGCATATATCGGAAATGAAGTTTCTCGTACATGATACGGATGGTAATTCCATGTTGATAAGTTACTGGTCTTTCACAATATTAAGTTAATTATTCTGCAGAGCGCATGCAGCAATATTTCCTCACCTGTCTATTAAAACTAGTGGTTAGATTTATTTGATCCTATACTTTACCTTGGCTTGGTTCTTGGTGTTTGGTGTTTGGTGTTCTTATATTCTTGGCACACACAGTTCACAACCTCTCCTCCTCTCAGGAAGGGAAGGGAATGGAAGGGTGGTGGTTTTTTTCCTTTTTTTGGAGGGGGGACGGGGGACGGGTTAGGGTATTTATTACAAGGTGAGCTTGTCGTAGAAGACAAGTGCTGAAATTCCTGAAGCACTTCTATTTACCCAAATGTCTGATTACTTGTTTTGCTACTTGTATCAGTGATATGGTGGTAAGAGATCTACTTTTCTTGGTAAACCTTATATAATACTTTTTTGCTTTTTCAGGAATTTGAAGGATCTCTGTCTTGGTGGTACCCTAGCTCCCGAGTTCGAGAAGCTGCATCGTTTAAAGTCTATGTAAGTTTACATCTTCCAGCGAAACATATCTTTATTGTGTTTAACCTTTTGGCATGATTAACTTTGAGATTAACATTGGTCACTCAGATCTACCTTTTCTTTTATCTTTTCTTCTTCAAAAGATGGTAGCTTATTTTTTTCCCACTTCCTCTTCTTCTGGCAGTGTTTTGCGAAATAACTCCTTTTCTGGTACTATTCCTTTGGAATTTGCAAAGCTTAAGGAGCTTGAAGTGCTAGATTTGGGACATAATAACATCACTGGACCTCTTCCAGAGGACCTTGGCAGCAATTTATCTATCCTGTAAGCAGATTTTTAAACAATATGGATTGCTATATATATATATGTATATATATATATATGTATGTATATATATATGTATATATATATGTATATATATATATGTATATATATAAATGTATATATATATATGTATATGTATATATATGTATATGTATATATATGTATATGTATATATATATATATATGTATATGTATATATATATATGTATATGTATATATATATGTGTGTGTGTGTGTGTTTGTGTTTTGTGTGTGTGTGTATATATTCTGTGACTACTATTTTAATGGTTTCGTTTCCCAAATTGCAGTTTGCTGGACAACAACCACTACCTCAATTGCATATCGCCTGAAATCTTTGAGCTTCAGATGCTGTCTGAGGTCCAAACGAATGATAAAATCTTATCTCAAACTACAAAGATGTCAACTTTCAAAAAGAAGTTATTCCCAGAGTAAGTTGAGCAATTATTGATTTCCATTTCCTGTACAGCTAGCTTGATGATGACAAAGTTTGATGCTTTAAGTTGTTGGATGACTATCTTTCTCATAAACGTGGATTGTAATTCTGTAGTTCCTTGCCATATTGACATGTCCAAACGAATTTCTCTTGCTTTTCCTAAAATTTTGTTGGTCCTATCAGGACTCCATTCCTGCCTGGAGATGTTAGTCAGCGTAAATTGCGGCAGATATCATCTCCTGACATACCAAGAAATGTCCGCACAGTCTATGCAGGGCCTTCCCCTGTTGCTCCACCAGAGGGGTCACCATCTCCTGCCCCATCACAACATCCGTCTCCTTCGGTGATTACATCCTTTGGTTCTCCGCTCTCGACTCATACAATAACAGACCATATTAAGTCAGCCAAACTCCCCAACTCTAACAACCATCATGCTCTGATACTTTATTTGACAATAGGAGGTGCTTTGCTCCTTGCCATAGTGGCGATTGGTATATACTTCTGGAAAATCAGTAAGGTTGCTGTTGTCAAACCTTGGGCAACAGGACTGAGTGGACAGCTTCAGAAAGCACTTGTGACAGGTATGAGTTTACCTTCGCAACTAATTTTCAAATGTACAGACATATATGCATACTGTGTACATGCTTACACACTCATTTGCATGCCTCTATACATACATATATGTATATCTACACACTTATTTGATAAATGCATATCTATACAAGTATTAACTTAATTCTTAAATATATTGTTCTTGCGGAGCTCAAGAGTTCCTTCCGAGGCTCTGTGACATCAGACTTCGATTGAGCTAGATTGAAACATGGACTCAAGTTGCTTCGCTGCTCAACTACTATTCTTGTTTGTTATGAAACTTTTGCTTTCTTGAAATGTATCAAATTTGAAAGAATTCATGTCTGAGTTACATCTCAGGTCTGCCAAAGCTGAAGAGGTCAGAGCTTGAAACAGCTTGTGAAGAATTTAGTAACGTGATAGGCTCTTCTGCTGTTGGCACGCTGTATAAAGGTACATTGTCCAGTGGAGTCGAAATTGCAGTGATGTCCTTTTTGACAGAATCTGTCAAGGACTGGTCAAACATTCTGGAGGGGCAGTTCAGGGGAAAGGTATTTGATCAATTAACTTTGTTGTATACCTAACTGGTGCCATATTATTCGATTTTGACTAGTGTATTCTTACATTATGGGTTTTACTATGGTTCCAGATTGAGACACTATCCAAATTGAATCACAAAAATTTTGTGAACCTTCTTGGATACTGCAAGGAAGAAGAACCTTTCACAAGAATGATGGTGTTCGAGTATGCTCCCAATGGCACGCTCTTTGAGCATCTGCACAGTGAGTTTGTTTTTTAAACCTTTTTCATAAAATGACGAAGGAATTTGAAGAATTCTGTTATTCATGGACCATCCTACTTAATATATATTGATCTTGTAAACTTTTTCTCCTTACCGTCAGATTTGGAATTTCTCCTCCACTGTTTCCTTCTTATTCAGCTGCATGGATTTTTTCCCCCTTCAATTCTATTGTATTGTAAAATTTCTTTGTCAAACTCCAAAGGTGAATTGGTTAATTTCTTACTATTTCTGCAGTAAGAGAATCTGAACACTTGGACTGGACCATGAGAATGAGGATTATTATGGGCATAGCCTATTGCCTCGACTACATGCACCAATTGGCACCACCAATAGTCCACAAGAATTTAAACTCCTCTTCTGTTTATCTGAGCGAAGATTATGCAGCCAAAGTTTCAGACTTTTGCTTTTGGAGGGAGGTGTCTAAAGCCGATAAGGTATTAAGTCCTGCAAGTAACATCTACAGCTTTGGTGTTATACTTTTTGAGATCATAACGGGTAAGCTCCCATACTCGGTGGAAAGTAGCATGATCAATGATTGGGCTCGTGAGTATCTCAGAGGGGATAAACCAGTGACAGAATTGGCAGATCCAACTCTGAGTTCTTTGGATGTGCAGCTACTTGAAAGAATTTGTGAAGTAATCAGGTCATGCACCGATCCTGATCCTAAAAGACGACCAAGTATGAGAGAAGTCACTGCAATATTAAGAGAGGTAACCTCCATTGCACCAGATAGAGCAATTCCAAGACTGTCTCCTCTGTGGTGGGCGGAGCTTGAGATTATATCAGGTGAGGTTAGTTAAAAGGCTTCAAGCTGTCGGGTTGCTGGATGAACCAGTTAGCAGTAGTGTCTTCTTTACGAGGGACCAGCAAATTCCGCAGCTCATGGTGGAGGCTTGTAAGTACTGTAGGGATAGATGTAGCTGGTGTACATAGATGAGATACAAAAGAGGTACTTCTGATTCTTTGGTTTGTTTATTTTTTTCGGTTGAACATGAAGAAACGAGCTTGTTTTGAAGGAGTGAGATTGTGTGAGCTACACAACTGAAAGAATGAGGAAATTTCAAAAAAAAAAAGAAAAAAGGATATAAAAATCGTCTGAGCTTCTTGTGCTTATCCATAAATAGCAGTTAATTAACACAACTTGACGTATTCTTCATTATGAGTCATCCGTAAACCACGTCGGTGTGTTTTCAACGCATGATTGTATATTATGGTCTAAGCATCATGGATCAGAGACCTTTTGATTCGTGAGGGAAATGGATATACTATAAAAATGGATATACTATATAATTAGGTGTATAAGTGCGTATAACTTGCTAATTTGGAAAAATGAAGAGTAAGATTGGGATGCGCTTCTCTTGTTTTTACAGGGTGGCCCCCCCTTTATCATCATTGGGTTATACTCAAACATCTAGTTGTACAAGAATAGATCTATGGGATGTTCAACTAACTGAATAATTTGTGAACTGTTCGAGTTCGGTTCGTATTTAGTTCGTATTCTTTTGTTAATGGTCGGTAAACGAGTCGAATTATAACAACTATTCGGGTTCGTTTACTAAAATGAGCCAAACTATTCGCGAGTTATTTGGCTCGTTTAAACAGTTAAAGGATTATCGAAATGAAATTGAACCAATTTTAAATTTTGTTTAGCTAAACAAATCGAGCCGAACAGTTCGTTTAGCCAAACAAATCAGAATTCGAAAAACTAGTATTCGATTTGGCTCGGTTCATTAACACCCAAGATCTAAGTCATTCATGGCAGACGACACTAAACCTACATTCGTCTCTGTGTATAGGATCCATCTGGCATGTCCATGGACCTGATAAACTGATTGCGGATATTCTGTCAGGGCTGAAATTCTGATTTCTCATCTGAAGGAAAAAGATGAAAGAAAAAAAATGTAAGGGGGTAAGAGAAGAAAGAGAATCTAGTTCGAAATTCTAAAGTCTGAAGAATCTACTTAAGAATTTCAGACCTACCAACGTACATCAACTGCACATTCCTACTGCAGAAGACCAAATCTCATGGTCTTAAAGCCTCCACCATTTCAGTCTCAAGCAACTAGAGAAGGACTGAATCAAGAACGCAGCGGTGTCCTATAATGGTAAGGTTATTCCAACAAATTCCGCACAAAGTGTCCACATGTGTGTTTATTTTCTGTTCCAAGGCAGTAACATGAAGTGAAAGGGGAACCATGTGTACGAGATTGTTAATAGTCTCCATGTCAGTCGGTTCAATAGGGAAGCTCACATATTACCAAATCCTTCAGCTATATATACGTCTCATATGCTTTATGCTCGTTCATCTCAGGCTATTTCTCAAAGCCCAAATCCTCCTTCGATCGAGTTGAAGAAACTGGCTGGCAATCTACTTGTGGTGAAGATCATTACTCATTTTACCTTGCTGGCATTGTCCAGTATATATATCAGACATCCCTTAAAAACCTACAGAGAAAACAGTTGATATGGTGGTGGACGGTGTGAGTCTTCTGCCAGAACCTCCGCCTTAATGGTACATCTTCTTCAACAGGGCCCAGAGTCCATTTCGCGGGCTACAGCCTACAGTCACTATCGTATGTAAATATGAAGCAAGAAAGAAAGCTTTTTAGAAAGCATTTGAAACAGATGAAATGACTATTTGTACAAGTCATAATAAGAGAGCAGAGGTCGAACAATGGTCGGAAAGTTGTATTCTTTTTTGTCTCAAAAATATTGTCACAGTTTGATTTTAAAATAGTTTATTAAACTATACTAAAATCAAATGGACTGTGCAAAAGTCAAACAGTTGACAATATTTTCCGGAGGAAGTTTCTCGTTTTCATTTTGCCTTTTCTCCCCCTTCTAATATACTCCTTCCCGCTAAAGCAATAAATGCTATTGCAAAGTCTTTTAAAAAGATTATGTCAAACACAAATTTTACCATGATCATTGATCAAATATGATTAATTGGTCAATGACCAATGAAATGTGTAAAATATTTATGAGCCCCTTGTTTTGGCCGAACACCCCTTGCTTGCATGTAGATAAAGCTTATTTGTCATCATTTTATTTGGTCACTAGTTGATCAATGACCACAATAAAATTTTTGTATGTCAAAAACCAACAAAGTTTTTTCAAAAGGCATTTCTGTCTATTAGTCATCCAAGTTTGATTACTTTGTTAGCTTTTCATGTGTAACAACATTAAAACAGAAGATTACAAAACTATAATCATTATTCAGCAATTCCCAACCAATCCAGCTCGCTTGCAACCACATTATCACACCTTGAATATGTGCACATTCATATAATTATGTGAGTGTGTGTGTACTTCCATTTTTTTTAAGTAAACCAATATAGTCATGTATATACATGTACGCTCCCATGGATGCGTATACACACACATATACATCTAAATATACATACATATATATGTGTGCGTCTATGTCTCTCTATATATATTGGGGTGTGTGTGTATATACATAAACTGTTATAACCCGAAATTTTTGAACTAATTGTTATACGTTAATATGTATATAAAAAAAACTAAGTAGCCGTTGGGTGTAACGACCATTTCGAAATTAAAGTAATTATAGTGTGTTGATTATACCCAAGTAATGTTATAATTATATAATTGTTATATACGCAGAAGGTAAAGGGAAAAAAATAACAAATAATATAATATAAAAAAGGGTGAAGGTACCGTGGGATATTAGTAAAGAAAAAGAAAATACATAAATAATAATAATTAAGTAAAGAGAAAGATAAGGAGGAAAAATTTAAAAAAAAAGAGACTTGATTTGGGGGAATAACGGTTTCCCCCCAAATTGTGGCAAAATTTTTTGATAAATGACAAATGTGGGGGGCCGGCAGTTAGGGAAACCAAAAAAAAAGCGCAATCAGGGATAGAAGGGGCGGCGGCTGGAGGAGGAAGAGGGGAAGAGAGAAAGAGAAAAGGGAAAGAGGGGAAGAGAAGAAGAAGGAAGGAGAAGGAAAGAAGAAAAGATAAGCCCAAAGCGTCTCAATCCATTCGCTAACTCATACAATCGCGTAATTCATCTGCAATCATGTAGGTTCCTTTTTCTCCCTCCAATCGGTACAAATTCCAGCATGCTTTGGTGATATATTATATGTTTATTATTTTTAATTGTTGAAATCTATACTATGTTGCTTGATCTGTGAAAAACATGAGTTTTGATTACTGTGGAATGCGTTTGATTACTGTGTTTGATGACTGTGGAATATGTATACTGTTTTGCGTGGACTGAATTTGATTTTAGGAAAAATTTGATAATCAAAATAGTAAAACTGCCTTGGATTTGATTTTAGGAAAAATTTGATAATCAAAATAGTAAAACTGCATTGGATTTGATTTTAGGGAAAAATTTGGTAATCAAATTAGTAAAACTGCCTTTGTTTTGATTTTAGGGAAAAATTTGATAATCAAAATAGTATAAGCTTTGCGCAGCGTCTATCTGATTTGAAGTTAGGGATGAATTTGATATCAAAAGAATTTCTAGGATTTATTTTATTAATGTTATTTAATTGATTAAAAATAGTATTAAATATAGAAAAAATATAAGTAAATATCAGAAAATCATAAATAAATTCTATAAATTATAAAATACAGAAATTAAATGATTTTCATCAAATTTCTGTGTAGCGGGCCGATTGTGCGCATGTTTGACTCATTTACTTAATATATATAAAATACAATAAAATAAAATAATCTACTGAGCCGACCGCGGGCCGGGCCGAATAGCCAACGGACCGGGCCCCAGTTGGCTGGCCCAATTAAATGGAAAAAAATATATATATAATAAAAAATAATATAATTCTGAATTTCTGGAAATTCTATAAATGTTATTTAATTAATTTTAAATAGTAATAATTATAGGAAAAATGTAAATAAAATCAAAAAATTATATATAAATTCCAGAAATTATAAAATGCTAAGATTAAATTATTTTTACTAAAGTTCATTAATTGTGATAATTCATTTAAATTGGATAATTGGGTAATAAATAGAAATAAATTAGAAAAAAATGAGAAAAAAATATAGAAAATGCACAATAAATGTATACAAGCCATGAAAAAAATAGGTTTAACATCAAATAACATTAAATCATTACTCGGATAATAAATGAACCTAGATTTGAGTGCCGGAGGATGGCACGTGCATTGCATTGATGGCGGGTCGTGACGTACGGGTCATGGGCGCTCAGGATAGTGTACGGTGGCGGGGCCACGACACTCAGGATGGTGTGCGGTGGCGCGGCCACGCACACTCAGTATGGTGACTGTGGGGTGTACGACCTGCAGGCACTCAGTAGGACCCGGGTTCATGCATTGCACGGTAGAGATATCGGCATTCTGTGTAACATGACTTTGTTGCGTGTGACATGCATAGTAGGACATGCATCACGATGTTGCGCATTCTTTACCTGGAGTGAATTACTTTTCGTAGTCTTTCATATGCTTATGTGATATCATGTTTTATGTGTTATGTGTTAAATCATTTTAGTATGCTAGTCTTGTACGAGTTGGAGGCAGGTGCCTACTGGGTGATTTTCCGTCACTCACCCCTACTTCCCCCCACCAGGTGAACACGAAGAAGCGTACGACTATGTCTTTGCCGAGGACGGGGCTGATACAGTAGTATTGACAGACTGACGGTCGCACCTAGGATACGAAGAAACCATGCGGCTGTCTGTCTTTATTTTATTGCGGTTTCATCAGACACTACCCTGTTAGACTGATAGCACTAGGATGTTGGCACATTGACTTTATTGACGTTACTGAATTAATGTTTCATTGAGGATTACTTTATTCATGTAATTTAATGTTGTGGTAAATCGTTCCGCGAGAAAAATTTCTATGTCTTTTCGGACACGTTGGAAATTGATTCGACGCTTTGTATTCTTCTTAGTAAGATACGGCGGGCGCACTATTCCCGATGCTAGGGTTCGAGAGCGGGACGCTACATAAACATACATACATATGTTATGTTTATAACGATGCTTGAGATAGGCAGTTCCTCTCGCTCCATCCTTTTTTTTTTCCTTCATTTACATTTTCGGTATTGTGAAAAAAGAAAGATGAGATAAGTACCACATCCCAAACAATAACTTTGGAGGCCCTAATTATGTAGGTTGCAAAAATATTTTTGATTTCTTCTTGAAATTCTATCTTAAAGTAAAATAGCGATACCGATATTCATGTAATCGCACACATGAAACAAAGAAACAATACCCAAACACGATCATGTTTCATTCTTTCAAAACATTCTTCCCTGAAATGTTTCTACCTCGTGTACTATCAAAAATTTATTGTTATTTTCTCATCATTTTATCTTATAAAATCTATGAGTCATAAGTTCAAAAAAAAATAAAAATGAAAGGATCATCTACATACAAAAATGGATAGATGGCTTGTGAGTGCAGAAGAGTTTTTATAGTGCTCTAGAAGCTGCACACTATCGCTCTCAAGACTATAATTAGATCATTCATGTCACAACAGTTCTTTTGTTGACCATACCATGAAAATAGCTAGGCGGCAAAACTCATTTCTCAAGAAGAAAACAGCTAATTGTCTTAAAGGCTTTAGCCTATGGCGAACAATGGAAGAAGCAGATGTACCAACAATACCTATGTGTTAGAACCACACAGATGTTTTCTGACGACCCATAATGATGCGTCAAGCTGTGTCGATCAACTGGTACTTTATAATATAAGAAGCGCAACCAATTTATTGAATCATTTTGCTTTATTCCATCATATTCCAATGTCAAAGAAATGTTTGTCATTGACTCCATTAAAAATGAAACAATTTCTCAAGAAGAAAACAATTCGGCTTAATTTGGACCAGACTTTCTCCTTAAGAGAAAAATTTTATGACTAAATATTATTAACATGCTACACGTAAGTGTAAGGACGATATCTAATGAAGCCGATCTGTCAATAATTTGAAGATTACAAAACCCTTAAATGAAAGTGACCCAAGCCTTGAAAGTCGCAGACATTGGTAATAATTTATATATTTCTTCCACATCCAAATCTGAACTATATATTCTCATAAAGACAAAATACCTAGATTGTCATTTTATTGCACATCAAACAATGCGTAGATTTCTATCTAAAAAGCTTTTATTTGTCCTAGATATATAATCACCCCCAATGCTAAATTTTGGAAAATGAATGCATGGATATTGACACCAACGTTGAAAAAAAAACAAAAACAAAAAACACACACTATAAAAACAATAGTCGTACCTTTCCAATTTGCTCAGAGATAGAACACGACAAAGATTATTTGTTCACTCAAGATTCTTGACAAGAACCTCAAATCTCACTTAGGAAATTGTCTTATTCTCATAAAGTGAGATCTAATGTACTTGCCAATGTTCTTGCATTTCTTCTGGTACTCACATCATGATTATTGTCCTCTAGTCTTCTAGACGAGAATAAAGAAAGAGATAAATCATCATCATAAACATCTTCATCCTCTTCCATTCCATGATGGGATTTTATCTTCTTGTCATAATTTTGCTCCGGTGGCGCGATTGGGAGGGAAAGGTTCAAATCAAGATCGATATCTACTTCCCAAGATTTCCTTTTTGTTGTGCTAGATGACCCTTCATGAATTGCTTGTGTGTAAAGGAGATTTTGGACATGAGAATTATGAACTTTTTGTTCTTTCTCGTGGGATTGTGGGATCATGGGATTTGATGCATTTGTTCCAAGAAATGATGTTCTTCTCCATATTCTTTGATTTGGATGGAATTTTGCTTCTTTCTCGTTGTCTAACATGTTCCATGATGAAGCTTGCTTGCTCAAGTTGTAATCTGAACCAAAAAGTTGGCTATTATTGTTGCTTCTAAAGATCCTTTCTGCAGCTCTACCTTGAAGTCCGTGTCTGCTAAAATCGCTTGATGCAGTTCCCCCTCTTGTGTATGGATTTTGAAAGTGGCCATGCCCATTACCCCATAAAGCATTTCCATATCTTCCACTTCAAAAGAAAAAGTTAAAACAATGGACAAATTTATAAAAAAACGCAATTTTAGCATGATATAGATTTAAAATATGATACGTAATAACTATTTGGTTGTCTATCACTTATTCATGAATCTCCATCAAATTACTGTTTCATTGGATCATGCTGATTTGTATAATCTAGCAATCTTGACGTAGTCGGAACCATTCCACTAGCGGAATAGAAGAAAATTTCCTCTTATCATCTGATCTCAAAATTCATATAAACGCCATATTGGGAACAAGGATCTAAGATATTAGAATAGACGATGAAATACAACAACCATATTATCTCATTGTCTTAGAGTCTCTTAATTATGTCGGAGTATAGAGGGTGAGATGTACGCAACTATACTTATATATTAGAAACACACAGAGATGATTTTAAGTAAACATAAAATCCAAATTGAAGTATAGATTAATCATATTTAGGGCAGATTTATGCTTACCTTAAAGTACTACAGGTTGAACTAGAGAACTGATCAAACCCTTGGAGCATCGGGAGTTTGCTGAGATTGAAAACGTTCCGGTCAGCCGTAGGATCAAGATATCTTTGCTCTGAAAAAACTGTTGAAAGAACAACAGAAAAAATAAGTCAAAAACAACCCTACAAATCAAGAACCCTAATTAGATCCTCCAAAATCCAAACCAAAAATTTACTAGAGAACAAACATACCTTCGTTACCGTCCTCAATCTTTTTACTCCTATACATCTGATTACACAAAATCATTTACAATAAGAAACCAAAAAGAAAAAAATAAAGCGAACTCGAATCAAATAACGTTAAGGAAAAGTGTAACTAATATACCTGGAGATGGGATTTGACATGAGCGATGCTAAGACCTTTTATATTCATCAATTGAAGGACCAACTTTGGAGTAGCTCCTACAAGTACAAGAAACGTGTAACCATAAAAACAGCTTCTTTACAGGAAAAAGGAAAAAAGATACAAAACAAGGAAATTATATATTAGGTAGCAGAAATTAAGGAACTCACGATCTTGTCCTCCAAGTCTTTCAACGGCGTGAACAAAGCAAAGATGGAGCTGAGGTGTCCACCTTAACCTCGGATTTCTCGAACGTATATATTGCCTAACAGATCCACTAGCAGATTTCTTGGAGTCCTCTTCAACTGTGCTATTACTGGAGCTGCTTCCATTTTTGTTAGTACTATGTTCTTCATGTTTTTCTACTTCAATATCATCATCATCTTCTTCTTCTTCTAAAAGATTCGTTTGGTTTGCAGGGGTAGACTTTGAGTCTTCTAAACTGCAAGTAATTTCTTTCATGGTGGGGTGGCTTTAGAAATGAATCTGATTGGCTTTGTTTTTTAAGGAAATTTGTTATGTGGATTGAGGCTACTGCTTTTTCTCTATGGGGACCAAGGTAGCTGGAAGGGGGTTTTATTTTTTTTGTTGGATTTTTATGGTGTGAGTAGATTACTTGCTGCAGGAAAAGTTACTAGAATTAGGAATTACTAATACTCTTAAGTAGGCATATATAGAACATTTCACATTCCTTCTTCTTTCTCCCTCTTACCTCCTTGGTCATGTGGTTATTTTCTTTTATGGTAAATTTTGTATAGCAAAATGGGTGTTTTCTTCCCTTTCGGTCTATTGAATGCGAGCTGACAATTAGTGTATTTTGGATTTGTATGTGTTAGAGAATATAGTCAAACATCAGCTACTTTGAAAAAAATATACGTGCTATATGAGAATGATGTATCACCATCCATTATCTTAACTTGTTGACTGGATATGTGTCTCATCACATGTAAGCACAAGTTTCAACATGATATCAAAGACATGTTTAAATGTATACTCACATCTTGCCTGACCCATAGTTGGTCATTTATTGTCTCACCTCGACCATGTCCAGATGTTCATGCCTGGTTTGTGGTTTGTGATTGAGAGCGGGTTCTAAGGCACGTGTGTGTCTCAAGCCATGTTGCCACGTGAGGACGGGTGTTGAGAATATAGTCTCACGTCGCCTACTTTGAGAAAAATACATAGGTTATATGAGAATGAGATACCGCCACCCATTGCCTTAAGGTTTTGAGTGGATATGAGACTCATCTCATGTAAGCCCAAGTTTCGACAGTATGCTTTCTATTATTTTTTCCTTTTCTGTTATTTTTATTCCTAAAATAACGGACAAAACATAAATAAAAACAATCAAAATGTCAAAAAAAAAAATTGCCACTAAATATACAAACACGAAATGCAACTCTGGATGGAAGAAAAAAGTTGCTACATAACATCACCTCGTGGTCATTGATAAATGACTTGATTTTAACAAGTTGTCACTTGATAATGTTGGAGACAATCAATCATGTATCAAGACGTAGTCGTACGATGTGTGCATATGAAACAAATAAATCAAACCCGGAGCGAGTCGAGGACTCTGTCCTTAAGACGTATTGCTCCGGTATACTGTGCCCAACCGGTGTGAGCAATCGCCTCCCAGGATACAACGGGTACCTGTTCAGTTGAGCGGCACTGCTGAACTTGAACTCCTTCGAACGCTTAGAGTGTCCTGACTTCTCCCGGACAATATGCAAGACTCACGTGCTACGAATGCAGAATGCTTATGAAATGCTTAGAGCTTGGTGTGTCTCAAATGAACACCCTTAGCCCTCTTTATATAGGGGAGTCGGTTGAAGAACAAGGAACCGTGACCGTTGGATCAAAACCGAAGTTTGATTTAGACCGTTAGATTAAAACCTCCTATCTAGATTAGGAAGGTTTAATCTCAGCCCTTGGATCGAAGATAGATTAGCAGGTTTAAACCCGGATCGTTAGATGGAAACCATATTCGGTTAAGCAGTTAAGACAGTTTAAATCTCGGCCGTTAGATCAAAGCTATCTTCCCTGCCACCGTTAGATCACAACAGATTGATCTTATTTTAAACCGGAGGATAGTGTTAGTTTCAAGTTTGAAACCTAACCGCACAATCAAAATGATTCTTCCCGCTGTCAGACTTCGATCGATCACATCGATCGATCGAAGTGACATCGATCGATCGATGTGATCGACTGATGTCTGACTGAGTACATCATTCGATCATTCTGATCGATCTAAGAGACATCGATCGATCGATGTGATCGATCGATGTCCTCTAATCCACTTAGATCGATCTACCAAGAGATCGAAGCCCTCTGATCCACTTCGATCGATAACATCGATCGATCGAAGTGACATCGATCGATCGATGTCATCGATCGATGTCCGTCAGATGCTTTTTACCGCCACATGGACACTTCCAACGTGGCATTCCTCCATACGGGTGACACCTCACCCATCCACAACATTTCTATCTACTTTGATATTAATTTCACATTCACACACTCTCAAAATTGAGTGATTCCACATCCTAACATTAACTACTCGTGACGTAGATAATTAAGGATTCATTAGTTTTCGATTTCATTATCGGAAACTCATTAAGCTCAAAGTACGTTGCTCAACCAAATTTAGCAACACTCATTAACGGGCCAAAGCCCAAATCTTCAATCTCCAACAACGGGCCAAAACCCAACCTTAAATTCTCCAACAATCCCCCACATGAATGGAAATTAATGCAAATGCATATGCAGACTCTGAGGAGAAGTCAGACAAGAAAATATTGCATCAGAAGAGGTAGCTTCTGGCTTTGAACCTTTCTTAGTGACGTATCATCGGATCCACTCGGCTAAGTAGTGACTTGATGTCTTGAACTAGTCAGCCTTTGTTGTGAACCAAGACAATGACACTCACACAATATTTTCTTTAACACCCTTTTGGTTCTCATGGTGTGTTCGTTTTGGCCATGAACAACCTGGTTTCAGAAAGTGTTTTAGAGAAATCTTGCCTCCTAGACTTTCTCATAGAAGCGGCCACACTTCACACTTACATAGGTGATTCCTATCAAGAGTATTCTGCCATACTCCACTTGACGCATCAAGATATAGGACATCATTAAAAGTCTTAGCTTACCCTGAAATCTCTGCAGACAGCACTTTTATTAGACGGAATGAGTAAGTGCTCACTGAACCTTCATAACTTAGTTGTCCCATTGAACCAAGATTCTGGGATCTCCAGTCAACAAGGTTGGGTTACCATTACAAAGATTCATGCATTATGGGCTTCAATCCTATTCCGTTTGTCAATCTTGACATATGATCTCTAGGCAAGCCTTTTGTAAGCGGATCCGCAAGATTCTCCATTGATTTCACATAATCAATGGAAATCACGCCATTAGAGATCAACTGTTTAATGGTGTTATGTCTTCGACGTATATGTCGTGACTTACCATTATAGATGCTGCTTTGAGCACGTCCTATAGCTGACTGACTATCACAGTGTATGCCAATAGGAGCGATTGGCTTAGGCCAGCACGGAATATCTTCCAGGAAATTCCGAAGCCACTCAGCCTCTTCCCCAGCTTTGTCCAACGCTATGAATTCAGCTTCCATAGTGGACCTAGCTATGCATGTTTGTTTCGTGGATTTCCACGACACAGCAGCACCACCAACAGTGAACACATATCCACTGGTGGACTTTGAGTCCTTACTGTCTGATATCCAATTTGCATCGCAGTATCCTTCCAACACCGCTAGATATCTCGTGTAATGTAATCCATGATACATTGTGTATTTTAGATACCTCATCACTCTGTTAAGAGCTTTCCAATGATCATCACTTGGATTACTGGTAAACCTGCTCAACTTGTTTACTGAACAAGCTAAGTCTGGTCTTGTACAATTCGTTATGTACATCAGACTCCCGATTACCTGAGAGTATTTTAACTGGGCAACAGGCTCGCCTCGATTTTTCCTTAAGTGCATACTTAAGTCGAGTCGGGTCTTTACCGGTTTCACATCATCCATATTGAACCGTTTCAGAACTGATTCAATATAGTGAGTTTGTGACAGTACGAGTCCCTCAGTCACCCTAGAAATCTTAATTCCTAGAATGACATTGGCAACTCCCATGTCCTTCATATCAAAGTTTCGTGTTAATATCTTCTTTGTACTTAAGATGATGTCACGAGTACTGCCCATGATAAGCATGTCGTCTACATAGAGACATACTATCACAAATGCATTCTGTGTGCTCTTAATGTACACACACTTGTCGCATTCATTGATCTTGAAGTCATTTGACATCATTACCTGATCAAACTTTAAATGCCATTGCTTGGGTGCTTGTTTAAGTCCATACAAGGACTTAACAAGTCTACAAACTTTCTTTCTTGTCCTGGAACGACAAACCCCTCAGGTTGTTCCATATAAATTTCTTCCTCTAACTCACCATTCAGAAAGGCAGTCTTTACATCCATTTGATGGATTTCCAAATCATAGACTGCAGCAATGGCTACTAGCATCCTTATGGAAGTGATCCTAGTCACTGGTGAGTAGGTGTCAAAGAAGTCAAAGCCTTCTTTCTGTCTATAGCCCTTGGCTACTAACCTGGCTTTATACTTCCCAATAGACCCATCCTCTTTAAGTTTCTTCTTAAAAACCCACTTACAACCAAGTGGTTTACTTCCAGGTGGAAGGTCAACCAACTCCCAAGTGTGATTTTGAAGAATTGAGTCTATCTCACTGTTAATTGCCTCTTTCCAGAATGGAGCTTCTGGAGTTGACATAGCCTCGGAAAAGTTCCTTGGCTCATTTTCTACCATATAGGTTAGAAAATCTGGTCCAAACGAAGTTGGCATTCTGGCTCGTTTGCTTTGACGAGGTTCCTCAGTTTCTTGAGGAGTCGTCTCACGCACTCGCTTACTTGTGCCAGCTTCTTCACTGTCTTTACCTTTCTTCGGAAAGATATTTTCAAAGAACACTGCATTCCTTGATTCCATGACAACATTTTCATGTATCTCAGGAATGTCCGATTTGTGCACTAAGAAACGATATGCACTACTGTTCGTTGCATAACCAATGAATATGCAATCAATCGTTTTAGGCCCGATTTTAACTTGTCTTGGTTTAGGTATAGCAACCTTTGTCAGACACCCCCACACTTTCAAGTATTTATAACTAGGCTTATAGCCTTTCCACAGTTCATACGGGGTTTTATCCGTCTTCTTGGATGAAATCCTATTTAAAATGACGTTGGCTGAGAGAATTGCTTCCCCCCACAAGTTCTGAGATAAACCCGAACTTATCAACATAGCATTCATCATCTCTTTTAGAGTACGGTTTTTGCGTTCAGCAATACCATTTGATTGAGGTGAATATGGCGCAGTCGTTTGATGAATAATGCCATGTTCTGAACAAAATTCATTAAACGGTGTATCATATTCGCCACCTCTATCACTACGAATTGCTTTAATTCGTATGCTAAGTTGATTCTCAACTTCATTTTTATAATCCTTGAAAGCATCAAGGGCCTCATCTTTGCTACTTAGCAAATATACATAACAGTATCGTGTGCAATCATCGATAAAAGTTACAAAATACTTTTTACCACCTCTTGTTTGCACAAACTTTAAATCACACAAATCTGTGTGAATTAAATCCAACGATTCAGTGTTTCGTTCCGTTGAAGGAAATGGCGCTTTTGTTAATTTCGCTTCAACACATATTTGGCATTTTCCTTCATTACTAAAGTCCAGTTTGGGCAACAAGTCAAGATTAATCATTCGTTGTATTGACTTATAATTTACATGTCCCAAACGAAAATGCCATAAACAGGAAGACTCAAGCATGTAAGCAGAAGAGGAAACAATTTTATTAGCCTCAGTGGGCGCAACATTTTTGGGTACAATTGTCATAACATTCAATTTGAACATGTTATCTGAAAGATACCCTTTTCCCAAATACACCCCACTCTTAGAAAGTGTAAATTTGTTTGCCTCAAAAACAAGCTTGAATCCATGAGTGACTAGCAGCGCGCCAGAAACCAGATTCTTCCTTATGTCAGGAACATGCAGCACATTCTGCAGAGTCAACTCCCTTCCTGAAGTCAGTTTCAGGATTACCTTGCCCGATCCTTCAATCTTCGAGCTGTTGGAGTTTCCCATGAACAATTGCTCATTGTTTGTCGTGGGCACGTACTCTCTGAACATGGCCCTATTCACACAAACATGTCGGGTGGCCCCTGTGTCCACCCACCATTCCCGAGGGTTTCCCACTGCGTTGCACTCGGTCACCACTGCGCAAAGGTTCAAGTCATCCATTGCGTCGACCAGATTCGCTTTCGCTTTATTCTGATTCTGATTCTTTTTGGGCTTCCTGCATTCACTGCTTCGATGCCCTGGTTTACCACAATTATAACACTTACCTGTGAACTTCTTTGCAATTTCCTTGCCCTTGGAGTTCACACTCAAAGTGTTATGTTTCTTCTTGTTCTTTGCCTCAGCAACATGAGCCTTGGCTTGACCAGAAGATATGGACGGCTTTCTTTCGGAGCGACGGTTGTCCTCCTCAATACGAAGACGGACTATCAAGTCCTCCATCTTCATCTCCTTTCGCTTGTGTTTGAGATAGCTCTTGAATTCCCTCCACGAAGGAGGCAGCTTCTCAATCACAGCCGCAACTAGGAAAGATTCACTGAGCGTCATGCCCTCCTCTTCCATTTCAGAAACCAACATCTGTATTTCTTCCACCTGCGAAATTACAGTTTTGGAATCTAACATTTTATAGTCGAGAAATTTCCCAACTATCAACTTTTTAGTACCCGCATCTTCTGTGCGATACTTTTTATCTAAAGCCAACCACAAAGCTTTTGCAGTTTTAAATGTACAAAACACGCCATAGAGTGTATTATCTAGGCAACCCAGAATCAAATTCAAACAACAAAAATTTGTATACGCCCAGGCCTCAGCACCCAAGGCGTTCTGCATATTTTGTTGTTGATCCTCCACAGGCTCAACCACGGGTGGATCCTCGGACAGCATTCTGGCCAACCCCAGCGCCGTGAGGTAGAACAGCATCTTCTGCTGCCACCTCTTGAAGAAGCTTCCGGCAAACTTCTCCTGCTTCTCCACCTGAGCAGCAGTGGCAGCCGGATTCATTTGAGGCCCTCCAGTTGGTGCCAACGGAACCGTATTGACCTGCGGTCCGGCAGCAACATTGTTAGCCCCTTCAGGTGCAGACACGGAGTGAGCACCATTAAAGCCTTGAACAGAGTTTGAGCTCTCGTGTTCCATTCCTGTTCAGTTCGATCAAAACGTAAAGATCAGAACAGACCCAGGTCCAAGAATGAGTAGAAGAAGACTGCAAATCAGTACGAAACTGCCTTTGCACAATAAAAAAAACAGTACATGAAGTAATTGAATAATACGTCTTAAGATTGTTGGAGACAATCAATCCTGTACCAAGACGTAGTCGTACGATGTGTGCATATGAAACAAATAAATCAAACCCGGGGCGAGTCGAGGACTCTGTCCTTAAGACGTATTGCTCCGGTATACTGTGCCCAACCGGTGTGAGCAATCGCCTCCCAGGATACAACGGGTACCTGTTCAGTTGAGCGGCACTGCTGAACTTGAACTCCTTCGAACGCTTAGAGTGTCTTGACTTCTCCCGGATAATAGGCAAGACTCACGTGCTACGAATGCAGAATGCTTATGAAATGCTTAGAGCTTGGTGTGTCTCAAATGAACACCCTTAGCCCTCTTTATATAGGGGAGTCGGTTGAAGAACAAGGAACCGTGACCGTTGGATCAAAACCGAAGTTTGATTTAGACCGTTAGATTAAAACCTCCTATCTAGATTAGGAAGGTTTAATCTCAGCCTTTGGATCGAAGATAGATTAGCAGGTTTAAACCTGGATCGTTAGATAGAAACCATATTCGGTTAAGCAGTTAAGACAGTTTAAATCTCGGCCGTTAGATCAAAGCTATCTTCCCTGCCACCGTTAGATCACAACAGATTGATCTTATTTTAAACCGGAGGATAGTGTTAGTTTCAAGTTTGAAACCTAACCGCACAATCAAAATGATTCTGCCCGCTGTCAGACTTCGATCGATCACATCGATCGATCGATGTGATCGACTGATGTCTGACTGAGTACATCATTCGATCATTCTGATCGATCTAAGAGACATCGATCGATCGATGTGATCGATCGATGTCCTCTGATCCACTTAGATCGATCTACCAAGAGATCGAAGCCCTCTGATCCACTTCGATCGATAACATCGATCGATCGAAGTGACATCGATCGATCGATGTCCGTCAGATGCTTTTTACCGCCACATGGACACTTTCAACGTGGCATTCCTCCATACGGGTGACACCTCACCCATCCACAACATTTCCATCTACTTTGAGCATTAATTTCACATTCACACACTCTCAAAATTGAGTGATTCCACATCCTAACATTAACTACTCGTGACGTAGATAATTAAGGATTCATTAGTTTTCGATTTCATTATCGGAAACTCATTAAGCTCAAAGTACGTTGCTCAACCAAATTTAGCAACACTCATTAACGGGCCAAAGCCCAAATCTTCAATCTCCAACAACGGGCCAAAGCCCAACCTTAAATTCTCCAACAGATAATGGATGAAATGAAAAAGGGAAAAAAAAAAGACTGTTACCTTGACACTGACCACATGATTGAATAACAAAACCCTAATGCTACTTAATCCGTTTATGTTAATCTAACTGATTAATTGCAATGATTATCATACTAAGTGCGGTTGTCGTATATATTTTAAATCTTGTTGTAGAGCAACTTTTCACCACCCATATAGAATATGATTTGTCCACGAAAGTATTCTCCTTCGATTAATAAATGCATTCTCTCTCTCTCTCTCCTTTTATTTCAAACTATAATTATAAAAATGTTTCATTAATTAAATTAAGTAGTATAACAATGATGCAAAAATATGATTTTTTGGGTGAAATGCAAATTTGTATTACTCGAATATCAAAACAACAAATGGATGTATCACATACAATAGCACTACTTGTAGATCGAGCTGTCGACCTACATGCACTATACATGCACTATTTAGTAATGTAAGCTATTTAAACAATAGGTTCAATGACTATATCTAAAATATATGGAAATATATTAAACATTACTCTGTACACATGAGTGTACATCCCTAAATACAAAAGCATTAGTAATCATACTTTCAAAAATATGATTACTAATGCTTTATTATGTTTGAGTTCGAACTAAATGAAATAAGCACCAGTCAATTCAACAATTCAAAAGCTGTGCCCACACTTGATAGACGAGCAATTATGTGTGTTACCACATGCTGACCACTATTTTCTTATTAATTTTTATCACTGGTTCATTACCGTTTGAAATGGTTCAAAATCAAAATAAAAATAATCTAAGAAATAATCAAATGTTTTGATGATAAGTTGAGCTGATGATATAGAGTCATTTTTCTTGGTATACATATAGGTTTGAATTTAAATATATATGTCCATTTGGGAAAAAAGAGACATATCTACAAATGAAACTACAAAAAGAGCAAGTGGTTAGCCAAGAATAAGAAGAGTTATGCTGATAAATTTGATCATATATAGAACAGCTTTACAAAATAATATGTTACAAAAATAAAATGAGTTGTCTAAACAAAGATGATCCGTAAGTATAAAACCATCAACGGTGGCTAGAAGATCTCATGAACCTTCTTGTTAGACATATATGTCCATGATGTTGAATAGATATACATCTATAATACATGCAATTTCTTCAAGTTTTCTTACAAAGACCGATAGTTTTATATATTAATATTGGGTTTTGTGGAATTAGATATATATCATATATGGGAAGAAGGGTTTACCATGTGCATCGACCGAAAAATCCCAGTGGATGTCATACAAGAATCATATATTTGTCTTATACATAAAAGTCACTGCCCCAAGCCTTCCATATATCTACCTAAAAATTAATTAAAATTTGTTACAACATTTTAATTACTTCGGTAGAATCAAACCATTTTCAAATAGTTTTCATCAGGGTCTTGTGATAAGAAACGTATTTGAATTCTAATCACAATGAAATCACAATAAGTTCGCAAAGGAAAAAGCGTGAAAAAGACAAGAAAGTTTGTAGAAAAGTTATTGAAGAAGAAAACTTTCTTCTGTATAAATGAAGCTTGAACAATTCTCAACAAACTTCAAGAAATGAAAGTTACAATGCCGAAACCAAATGAGAGTCTTTGTGCTGCAACTTAAGATTATTCTCCATAAAACTCTAGGCAGGTTTTGAGTCAAGGAAGTCTGTCTGATCTAACAACGCTATAGTATACATCATTTGGCAAATTAGAGGTCCCAGGGTATACTCTAGTTGACTCGGGTTGAGATTTGCTCCAAGAGGTTAAGAGTTCGATTCCAAGTGTGCACACAGTGTAGGTGTTCATCTGGTGCTAGACCGAATGCCTGGTTTATGGGGGGACACCTTGTGTGGATCTAGGGCTGTTGAACGAACCGAACAGTTCGCCAACTGTTCGAGTTCGATTCGTGTTTGGTGCATATTCGTTCGCTAATTATTTGTTAACGAGTCGAATTCAAACAAGTATTCGGGTTCGTTTAGTTAAACGAGGGAACTGTTCGCGAACAGTTCGGCTCATTTAAACAGTTTTAAGGTTATCGAGCCGAACTCGAACCAATTTTAAAGTTCGTTTAGCTAAACGAACCGAGCCAAACAGTTCGTTTCGCTAAACGAATCCGAATACGAAAACCTAGTATTTGGTTCGGCTCGGTTCGTTAACACCCCTATGTGGATCACTACGTAAAATCTTACCCAACTTAGAAGGCCGCTGGGCTCTTGATATGCATCCTCCACACATGCTCCTTAGGGCTGAGCCGGTGAAGTCCCCGATGTAAGGGATTTCACCTTTTGCTCCAAGAAGCCTCCCCGCTACTTCTATGCCTAAGAAGTAACTTAGGTCACTTATATCTTTAATTTAAAATGTTGAGTGGAAATATCCCTCGAGTTCTTGAATAGCAGGTAGACTAGTACAATGACATCATATACATAGACTAAAAGGATGGTAATTAAATGCTACTGTTCTTTGGTGCGTTTTGTTCCTTGATTCAGCTTTAACATTTTTGAATGGGACAAGAGAAATTTAACCCGAGATATGTCAGGACCATCTTGATATAATCCCAAGGGGTGAAGATTCTGTCATTGAGATCGATGGAACAATCATGTTGGACTATTGTGCTCAACTTGCCTTCTTAAGGGTTTTATCTATATGATTGCTGACCAGATTTGGTCAGCGTGATTGTTTCCTAACGTTAAAAATCAAGACAAATTAATTAAGGTTTTAAAGCAAAACCAAAATAATCATCTTTAATTTTTAAACGAGGGTATGCGGGCATCTCGCTTCCAGACTCCTGATATGTCTTCTTATCTGTCAGTTCAGTCAGCTTCTTCATCTCTCTCTTTCTACTTCTTTGGGATTTGTTGGTAAAAGAAGTCCAAGCATGGTCGAATATTTTCAATATTAGCATGGAAGGTCTCTCTCTCTCTCATATATATATATATATATATATATATATATATATATATATATATATATATATATATATATATATATATATATATATATATATATAATTTTTTGTCTTAGATGCCAAAAGGATTAATGTAGCATGTTAGATAAAGTTATTCTTAGGACGAGACCACAAACTTGAACATTTTTGTTATAAGATTCATAAAATCCCGCTTAATTAATTTTGAAAACGTTACAAACCAAGCGCATATTTGATACATGTAGAGTTGTGTAATGCTTATGGGCTTCCTCTTGGTATTTTACTTTCAAAATCTGATAAAAGTGAGAAGCAAAGTTGCACCAAAACAAACTCCCCTCCCCCTTCACAACATTTTAAACAAATAAGATAAAACTTGTTAAACCCGCGTCACATAGTCCCAAAAGATATACACCTCGAAATGATTCTATTGAGAAAGGAAAGGTTGTTAGTCCAACCCCCCAATATTTATTGGTTCTATATTTCTCTTTTGTTATTTGAATTTCGCAGTTTTTAAGAAATAGTAGCCACTCTTTGAGTTGAGTACAAAAAAAGATAATGTAGTAAAAGCCCATTCATAAAATAAATCCTCCATCCATCTCAAAAATATTGTCATAGTTAATTTATATGTTCGTTTATTCTAAACGTATTGTTTACTTTTTAAAAATAGAAATATATTAGTAGCCAAAGTTTCCATAGTGCAATTTCAATAAACAATTATATGATTTCTCTAATTTACATCATTTAAACAGATAAAGGTAAAATATAAATAGTGATAAAAATAGTTTTACCTTCTTAAACTATATTCAAGTCAAACTAGGACAATATTTTTTTTGGAGGAAATAGATCGTATTTCATTAATATGAAAGTCAAAAGTACAAAGTACATCAGTTTGGAATCAACAGGCACTATACACTTCTACGGTCTTCTAGTAGGCTATCATAAATACATGTAACTGCCATAACTTGGTGTTTGGCTCTCTAAAGGATGTCGCTGCTAATGTGTCCAGGGGGAGGACAGTGATCAACATTGTGATGCTGAACCTGATTACGCCAGTACCATATAGTATGGACACCTTCTCGGAAAATGTATCTCCACTCTACATCTGACCTCAAATGTCGCCGTGTGTTTTGCAAATTGGACATGAACCCCCCCCCAGGACAATATTTTTGAAGTCAAACTAGGACAATATTTTTGAAGGAGTATCTTTTATACTTGTTTCTACTAATCAATGACCCCCCCCCCCCCCCAACAATCTATTTTCCTTTTTCTTTCTTTTTTTATTTTTTATTTTTGTGGGAGCGAATATGTAAAAAGGATATTGGTGTCTGGTCTAAAGTTGAAGGATTCACGAGGATCTTAACAAATTTAAGCTTTAATAAAATTGTCTCCCAAAAGAAACCCATTAGAGAACGTTGAGATTCTCATGTGACTTTAAGCCAAAGTTAGCTTTTAGAGTTTGCATGAAACCCTATATTCTTTGCTCGTGTGGATTGTCATTGAAATATACGGCCACAAAACACCTTCACGAAAACCTTTGGCTTTACCTTTTTCTTTTTTCATTTTCTTAAGGCTGTCTTTCACGAGCATCCTGAGATGAATCACACCTCTTCCAGCGATTTTTTGCTTACAAAAGATTTTTCGTATCTCAGATTCTTCTATATAGCATCACCAATAACCTAACCTCCCTTATCATCTTCATAGTCAACACCTTCATTAATCATTTCGCAAGACTAATTTTAGTTACGCTACTATAAGATTATATATACAACAATAACCGTACCCAGTATATTCCAATGACAATAAAAGTTACCGTCAGGATCTGCGAGGATGATAGGCAGACGAATAATACATCCATCTCAAGAGATAGAGAGTTTGCTTCTAACGAGAACTTCGGCTCTGTATGTATTTGGTACGGAAGATTTTGCTCTATATGTACTATAAGATTATGTTTAATGGAGTCAAATTGTAAAATATAATATTACATGGAGTAATATCTACATGAAAAATAAAAATAAAACAGCAAACGTGGATTGTAATCTCGGTTTTAGACTTTCCGCAATTTTCATTAAAATTTTAACTTTTGATTGTGTCTTATACTTTGCAGCCATGGGAAAGATTTTTTTTAAACACAAAATAACGATAATTTGCAAAGTCCAATACACACTTATATAAAAGAGCTTTTTCTAATAATTAAAATGAGTATCATATTTAATACTTTATACTGTCTATATAATTTATTATATCAAGTTAAATTGAATCCAATAATATTAACAAAATAGACCGAAATATAATTGAAATCAGTTAAAGACTGTCTTTGTTATTACTTTCTTGTGAAATGTCATCTTTTATCAAGTCTAGAATATAGGAAACAAGCCCCTCAGTTGGAATTCGGATTGAAAAATTGCTCCCAGAAAGAAGTAGGTTTAAACCTGGACAAGCGCGGCGTGAGTGCTTTACTGCTGTCTAGGCCAGTAATTGCTATGTCATTGTATCCGGCCCAATTGTATTAGAGAGTTGCTGGCTCAGTTTACAGTAGACACCTTATGTAGGTTCTTGGTAATGTCTTACCAACCTAGAAAGCCGTTGAACTCCTAATTTACATCCGCTCCTTGAGAGTGGGACGGTAGAGGCCCACGGGCCAAGAGTATTGGCTTCTTCTCACATAGAATATAGGAAACAAATTAGACCAAATAAGTCTATTGTCACTCGACATTATATATACATGCACACACAAACTTTGATATATGTTAACTCTTCCTTATGTTTATGTTTGTATGTTGATATACTAAATAATGCATTTTTTTATTCTTGAATTTGATGGGAAAAAAGAATATTTCTACGAGAAGGGAAGAACATCGGTGGTCTCTGTGTTGCCTGTGGGAATTGTTAAAGTAGGAGGCAGTCAGCAAGATTCACTCTTGAAGCACCCAAATTGCCTATAAAGTCAACCCTTAACAGTACCTTTGTTTTCTTCTGTTAATTAATTTTCTAAAGAATAGTTTAATGATGTTTGGGGTTCGTGAAGCTACTAACGCGGATCTGTCATCCTTTGAGAATGAGGATGTCTGTCGTCTACCTAATAATATATTTTACCTTTACCTTGACCATTTACTATAACATGAGAAATCGCCAAATGTCTTTAAAACGTAGCTCGGTGTTATTCAGGTGATAGAATGTATTCAAATTGATCGGTTCGAATATTGACAGCCGCACGGTAGATGTTTGAGTTTTACCGTCAGTTTTTTTTATAGCGGAGCAGGTTTAGACTTTGATACATTATGGACACCAAATTATGTACCTCTCACACATATAAGATCATTGAGTGACTTGATTTACATCTTACACAAAGTTATTTAAAACTGGTACGATAAAAAACCTCAGAATCAGGTATAACCTTTTGCATCGATGGCTAAATGTACAACACTACGGATAGTTACTCGGGGGAGGCATTAATTCAATGTGAACACCAATGTCATATCATTTTACCTTTTTTTATGACTTGGTTAGTAGGATAACGTTAAATTCGTAAACCACTCGTACATGGCATAAATCTCTTTTAAAAAAAATCTCATTTAAAGAGTTAAAAGATTATTCATCGAATAGTTATAAATACTTTTCTACATGAAAACACGCACGTTTGAAATATTGGCTAAGAAAACTCATATTTCAGTTGATATAACTGATGCACCTGTTGGTAACGTCGTGTCTATACGTAGCATTTCGTGATTATAATCATGATTTGTAACTATTAATTTATGGCATGCTTACATTAGATATGTTTAAATCATATGACTCAATAATATTTAATATTGTACACATTTTAACGATTGTAATGCATTCTTAAATATAGAGTAATCTTTTTTCTTCAGATATTGTAATATATAAAATTTTAAAATTTTTGAAGAACGTTCCATACTACTCATTGGTCCAACATCCAATTTTATTTTGTGTGACAGTTCGATTTAGGTATAGGGCAACACGCATGTACACACGTACAAATACACTCCTTGACGGCTTAAGACTTTCTTCTTTAAATGAAGACTAAGAATAGTCAACACTTCTCCCTCCCCATAACATAAAATTTTTTATTTTTTAAAGTTTACCAGAACGACACAAATGAGAAATACCAAATCTTTATTCCTACTTATTCTCCATGCCACATCTCCTAACTTAAAATATCTTAAGGTCAGTAATCAAAATCATCACAATTTATTTGACCATTGATTCTTTCATAGTTGTTGAAATATAGGGTTGTGGCAAAACCTAAACATGCTTAATTAATCATCATGAATACTAGTGTGTCATATCCCCATTATTGTTTCATTTATTCAGATACATATGGAGCCAAATGTCTCACTATAAGCAAAATCTCTATCCTTTAGAATATAGGTATTGTTTGTCTGCAGCTCACCCTTTCCAGACCCTAACAATAGTTTTTACAGCCATTGGGATATACTGGGTATAGTTGATTGATTGATATACTAGTGTGTGTGTGTATATGTATACACACAGCGAATGATCATTTAATCACAGGACGTAAATACGTACATGGCATTACTTTATCTGAAAACGTAACCATCATGCATGGATTAGAGAATATAATTAAATTAATAAATGGCTCAATTATTGTGAGCCAGAGGGATTTCTCGGTTAACAGAGCATATTTCACGTCCCACATGTCTGTGACATCGCACCCGAAATCTGAATGTTGTTACTAACATGACGCTGAAATGAATTATTATTTTTTTTTTTTTGGGGAAAAGGATGAGGTGCTGAGATAAAGAAGAATTAAATTGAGAGTAATTGGTCTGGAGGAATATTCCAAAAGCAAATTGGGAATGCAAGATGTTAATTGGGCGATGGCTCCACGATTTGAAAACATGATATTATAATATTTTAGTATATATAATATATTTCAATATATATTGTTGGTATAAGTTTTGTTTTGAAAAACATGAATGTGTTTTGATAAATAAATGTAAAAGATTTAAGATGATTGACAAATTAGATATAGAATACCAGGGTTTAATCTGTTATAATAGTTTGTAAAAGCAATGGAATGAAGATTGTGTGTTTTGGGATCAAAGATGAAAGTGAAATGGTGTTGGAATAAGCAAGAATAGCTTGACTCATGACTTGGATCGATCCATGTATCAAATGGATAGATCCATGTGGCTAGAAAATGAAGTTGAGTATTCTGCCGGACATAGATCGATCACATCGATCGATCGATGTATACATCGATCGATCGATGTACCCTAGGTGCAGAGTTGAAACTTTCTGTCCAACATAGATCGATCACATAGATCGATCGATGTAACATCGATCGATCGATGTGACAGATCGATGTTGGCCAGAATAAAGTTGGAAGCTACTGTGAGACATCGATCGATACTTCGATCGATCGATGTATACATCGATCGATACATCGATCGATCGATGTGCCAGCAGGTGCAACTTTTCATCTAAAGTTGCAACTTTTGCACCTTGAAACTTCCTCCAACCACCAGGCAACGTCTTTCTGGAGTTTAAGAGCCTATAAATAGGCTATTAACACCCATTTTTGAAGACAACTTTGCTTCATATAACACACAAGCATACTACTTCTTCTTCTTCCATCTTCTAAAACACTTTTGTTTGAAAGTTCATTGTTTTCTCAATCCTATTTGCTGAGGATTAGAGATTGTTGGCTGTTGTATCCTAGGAGGAAGTTTGCCTATAACCCTGCAGCATCTAGTGGGGGCAAATATTCCTTACGGAAAGTGTATATACACGCCTCAAGCCAAGGTTCTTTGGTGATTCGCTCTCTTATTGTTGTCTTGCTTCCATAATTTTCATAACATAATCATGAGTCCTTTGTTTCAAGTACAAACCCCCTCTCACAAACCATTACTTATTGATAATTATGAAATTTTTCATAAATATAAATAGTTAATACACACATGTGAGTATGTATATATGCACTTGAATGTAAATATATATTTAAAGGTAAGTATAGATAGACAAATAAAATGGAAATATAACACAAGGTAAATAAAGATATTTATTATACATGTTATTTCATCTTGGAACTGGTTTATTTCTTCTTCTTTTTTTCCCTCTCTCCCTCTCCCACCCCCACCCCCCACACTCACCAACCAGCACACACACACAAAGAATATGCTTTGCAGCTAAGCTTTTTTTGTAGTTGTATTTAACTTCAGGGCTTTGAGTCCATTAATGTTTTTTTAAGTTCCTCCTTGAAAGGAAAAAAGGGTTACATGAGGTTCAAGTGTCTCAACTGAATTAGCAAATCTTGTAAATAGTTTCCGTAAATAGTATTCTTTTTTTTGTTTACAATGATTATCCATAAGTCTGTAGTTTCGTTACAAAAATACAACATTTAACGGCAGTTTTTTTAATTATTAAATGTTACAGTTTTGTGATGAAACTAGAAACATATTGATAGCAAATATAAATAATATATATATATATATATATATATATATATATATAAAATACTCACAAAAACTATAGAATACATGGATATACTAACTCAAAATATTCAAGATCCTCTTGTACGCTTTGGTGGTCTATCCTATCGATTTAGTGACATATCGGCTAGACTAAAAAATGAGTCTTTTTTGGGCTTCATTATGGTTTTTCATTGATGGGCCAGACTCTTTTTGGAGAGAAAACTGATATCACTCGAGTATGATGACTTTCACGGTGAAAAGTGTATGATAAGTGCAAATGAATATCTGAAAAAAAAATAAAAATTGATAGATGGATACAAATTCTTACCGTGCTAATATTATTTTCTTAACTACAAAAATTTCTTCCTCGAATACAACACTCACATGATTAAATTTTGGTTAAATTTTCAAAAGGTAAATGCTTTTATTTTTTTTCATTGCTATCTATATGTGTTTGGTTTATATGGTTTTGTACTTTGTGGTATCGTGATGCTTTACCCAAGAACGTTCTTCACAATGTACATTCTACATACATATATGAATATGTTTTTGGGGAAATTGTGCTCAGCTTGTTTTGAAACTAGCACGACAAAATAATGAGTATAACCTAATAAATTCACTATTTCGATAATTTCATAGAGAGATTGAGATAGTGATCTATATTGTCAAGAGTTGACTTTTTTGGTATCAGAATCTTGGTGTGTATGATATCCATCACGGTTTAATAAACATTACGATCTTGGTGTGTAGTAAATGCAAGTTTGAATTTTGTTTAAACTCTAAATTCGATTTACTATCCACGGGGATCACGGTGTAAATGATAGTGTAATATACACCGAGATTCTGGTGTGTAGCCACAAAGGGTTTTTACAAGAATTACTAAACCTCATTTGAAATATGAAGTTATTGTTGTTTTTGTTCGAATCAATAGGGCATGGAGCAAATTCTGACCATAAAATTTACCGGCCACCGTGTCCTCTCATGCACACGCGTACACACACATATATATATATACATATACATATATATATATATATATGTATATGTATATATATATATATGTGTGCGCGCGCGCATATGTGTTTGTTTTCCCCCTTCTTTTTGTGACTTTTTTTTCGCCGCAAGCTCCTTTAATACTGTCTTTGACCATCCAGCTTAACTGCTTGTGGTGCATTTACTTTGTTGGTTCAAATATATCAGAGAAACAGCTTGGACTCTGTAGCCATATTCTTTTTCATTGCCATTTGCCAAGCTTATTGTCCAGGTTGGCTCGATGGAATAGTTGCCAGTTGTAAGAAACAAGACCAAGTCAGGGTTTCACGAAACGGTGGGTAACTTATTTAAGGAAAAGAAAAAGATGGTTGGGGGCACTCAAGGGTTAAACAATCTTACGCTACATTGTCTGGTTATTGGAGACTAAAATTAAACACGAAATCTGGTATGTTCTTTCTCAAACAGCAATAATATGGATTGTTCTGACTCGACGTTCTCAGGTTACATTCGACCCCGATACCACGCTATATGCGAGAATCTTTAAGACAATGAAGTAATGTTGTTGTTGTTCTCAGGTTACAGAATGCTGGTACAGATGAACTTAGCCCAATTGAGTGACTATGTTCATATATGACTATTGTTGTTTATATTTCAAGCACAACACACCAGATTTCATCTTCATATGTACCCATCTGCTGTAGTTAAAGTAGCCATGACAAACAAACTTCTCATATTATTATTCATTGTCTGGATTTTAGACGTATTATGAATGATCATACATTCATGAGCCTGTGAGTGCTTGGACACCGTATTCATCTAGCTCAATTTACTTTGATTAAATAATATAAAATAGATTAACACTTGTTCCTTTCTCATCTAGCGCACTCTACTTTGATTGAAGTTGATTCAGTTGATTCTCCACTTGTTCCTTTTTATTCTAGAACATCTCGTAATTGTTCTAGACTATCTATCAATCGATTTTCAAATAGCACGTTCATATCGCTTTTCTTTCATTTCCACCACGAAAACATAACCGCCATAAGATAATAAGAATGTTAATATAGTTTACAACACGTTTTCTGAAATTTGGTCTTAGTAATATGATGACTCTTTTACAAAACAGGATGTTAAAATAATTTGACAATTTAGTATTAAATAGTAGGTTTTGAGTTACGTGTTTTACATGTGATATTAAAAGGAGAGAATATGTGACATGCATTTATCCTGTACCCAATCATTAAACATTTTAAGAGGACTCTACGCAGCGGTTGTTGCTAATTACAGGGAAAGTAGCTTAACCGATGCTAGTGCCAGAGAAAGTAACAGCACTTCATAGCATTAAGGTTGAACCCGGCCCCCACACCTCGGTCCGACGAAACCGTTGGAAGAATGTAAATCAGGTATTCAGCGGTCCGCTAAGGGGGAGACACAGAACACGCAGACCCACACTAAGGGCCTACCCTCAAGACCCACATTGGAGTCTAAAAATAAAACACCCACAATACAGGCTGCGGGATTCAAACCTTGCTCTTTCATAACAAATATGTTACTCTGGAACTAACTCAGCTATGTCCCGGAGCATAAAGTAACATCACTTCAACTATGCGTCTATGCCCAAGTCTAGTAGCAAATTTGGTGGGCCACAATCAAGCTTAGTGGGCCAGGTGTAATGACACTAGGCAACAAATCTTTTTTTTTTCTTTTCGAAAATAAGTAGACAACAATTTTAGGACCAATAAAATCATTCCGAAGTAGCACTCTTTAGAGATAGCAAATCCAAAATGGGCCGGGCTGAGCCACGTCTCATGCCATCTTATTCTGCTACATGGGTAACTAGTTGATTGCAACATGCGGGTCCAGTGTCAGAATATGCAGGACGTCCTTTCGTATCATTTTTTCTTCTTATCATATCCATGATCAGAAGTATTAATCGAACCAAACATTTCGCGAACTGTTCGAATTTGATTTAAGTTTATTTGTTAATTTTATTTAAACGAGCCGAATTCAAACACCTATTTAGGTTCGTTTAGTTAAATGAGCCGAACTGTTAGCAAACTGTTCGGCTCGTTTAAACAGTTATAGTGTTATCGAACGGGACTTGAACCAATTTTAAAGCTTGTTTAGCTAAACAAATCGAGTCAAATATTTCGTTTAACTAAACAAACCCGAATTCGAAACATAGAATTCGGTTTGGCTCGGTTTGTTAACACCCCTATCCATGATATAATATATGCCACGAGAAAGTGGAAAATACATGTTATACGCGATATACAAGATACATGGTATGTATATTAAAGGTGCATGAACCACTAAGTAAAGGACAAACCACAATTATATAGTAAGAACTATGTATCTATAGATATTTAAACTTAAAAACTTTTTAGTTATAGAGTTTTAACTCTAACTACTTAAACTAGCCTTATTGACTTGTATCATCTTCTCTTGGCTTGTGATTTATCTGTCTATCTATGATTACGTAATGGGTGAAAAGGGTTCATTATTAAATCTTCTATTTGCAGACTTATTTTCACCTCCTCAGGGACATAAACTACCATTTTTATACATACGATAACTAAAAGAGAGATCTATCTTTACTTTAGTGTTAAAGGTTTGATTTCTGTTAGTCGAAAGTTTCTTTGAATAAGAAATGTCCAACTACAAAGTTTTCGTTTTCTAATGGAGTAAGAATAAGACTCTAACATAATGTAGGTTCTGTTATGAGTCTCTGGTCACTGAAACACATCTATTGAAACTTGGACTTACATGAGGTGAGGCTCATATTCACTCAAAACCTTAAGGCAATGAGTGGTGGTACTTTATTCTCATATAAGCCATGAGTTAATTGCACCTGATATCCATTCTTTTCCATCAAGTTTTAAGTAGCATCCAATGTTTCATGAAACACACTTGCCATCCGTACTTATAGGGTTAATAGACACCTGACATCCATGCTGACGTCATAAATACAATTTTCATTTATTTTTTAAAAGTTTATAGAAAAAATAATTCAAAAATAAAAAGAAAAACCCCACCCCCACCCCCACACCCCACAATCTACCTCCCTCCCCCATCCTCCCCATCTTCATCTTCTTCCTCTATCTTCCTCTTCTTCCTCCATCTTCCTCTTCTTCCTCCATCTTTATCTTCATCTTTTTTTGATCACTCATAAAGGGTCGTACTCCCCTCATCAGCTAGACTGTTGACCCTCTGCTTGTTAAAGTGAATATTACTGCAATCTGCTTTTCCTCCTAGGCCCATAGCTTTGAACTTCTGTGTGATTTAGTGACTTGCTTTGCTTTGTATTATCAGAATGCGGAGAGATGGAGAGGTTTGGGAGAGACTGCTGGTCTTCACAACTTCGAGTTGCACGCTTTTCGTGCTGCTTTTCAGATGGTATGTTCTGTTTTGCAGTTTCTGCCTTTTTGGCTTTTATATTGCCTTCTGTTGTTAAGTTTCTGTATTCCTGGTTTCTGCTTAGAATTGTGTTTATTTGCTGGGCTGATGTAGTGATGACTAGTGTTTTTGAAGGTTCTTTTTCGATATCATCCTGAAATACTGTCAAAAAGCCTCCCTCTTGTGCGTCAAGGAAAGGCATTGCGCCGGCAACAAAATAAGAAGATCCTAGATAAGTTTTGGTAAATACGATGCACACTTTACCATCTTTCTTTGGTGCTTATTTTGATTTTGCTTTGTAGGTGTCGATTTCAACAAAGATGAAGATGAAGATTACCATGGTTGGAAAAAAGATGAAGATAAAGATGGAGGAAGAAGAGAAAGATAGAGGAAGAAGATGAAGATGGGGAGGATGGGGGAGGGAGGTCGATTGTGGGGGGTGGGGTGGGGGTGGGGGTGGGGTTTTTCTTTTTATTTTTGAATTATTTTTTCTATAAACTTTTAAAAAATAAATGAAAATTGCCTTTATGACGTCAGCATGGATGCCATGTGTCTATTAACCCTATAAGTCTGGATGGCAAGTGTGTTTCATGAAACATTGGATGCTACTTAAAACTTAGTGGAAAAGAATGGATACCAGGTGCAATTAACTCTATAAGCCATGCATTTTTTCTCAACTTACCCAATGTGAGATTCTCAACACCCGCCCTCACGTGGCAATGTGGCTTGACATACACACGTGCCTTACAACCCGTCCTCAATCACAAACCACAAGCCAGACATGAACATCTGGACTTAAGTGAGGGGAAACATTAAGTGGCTTACCACGGGCCAGGCAAGGGGTGAGTCCACATTTTAAACCTTCTCTGATACCATGTTGAAACTTGGGCTTATATGAGGTGAGGCCCATATCCACTCAAAACCTTAAGGCAATGAGTGGTGGTACCTCATTCTCATAGAAGCCATGCATTTTTTCTCAACTTACCCAAGGTGGGATTCTCAACAATTGTATCAAAAAGTCTCAGGGTAGTCCAAATAAGTTCGTTTTTAAGTAGGTATAAACATTCAAACTTAACGGTAACCGTTAAACCAAAACAATAATCATATTCAGTATATTTCAACAACAGCAGAAATTATCGTTAGAGTATGGGAGAACGAGAGGCAGACAAACAATACCTCTATTTCAAGGGATAGAGAGTTTACTTTCATTGAGACCCGACTCTATATATATCTGATAACCGTTAAACCAAGAACACCAATAATAGTTGACACGATCGTCTCGAAAAATCCATGCCTCCTTCCCCACTCCTCCCTAGAATCCATGCAGGAATGGTGTGACAGATTAATACTCTCTGCAGCTTTTGGACCTTTATAAATGTAAATACAAAAACTATCAACTCAGTGGTACCCATCCTTGTTTTTATTGGCTTTGAAACAGCAATGAGTGTACGTGCACTTTCTTCTCAAGTGAGATTGAAGCAACATTAGACATTATCTTCATTTTCCCACTGCTTGAAGTGACAAATTTCATATTTTTTGCCCATTTATTTTTGTCTAATGTCTTTTTAAAGTTTGTTTTTTATTCCCTAGATAGTGCATCCAAGATAAAGAAACCACCAAATGATGCCGAAAACAGTGAAATGGGAAGGTTGGTGTCATTTCAATGTTATTTCAAAGTCTTGTTTGAAGTTCATAAAGGAGAAGGCCATTCGTGGAGGGACCTTGAGCAAGATCTGGCCCTAAACTTACAGTGTCTCCACAAGTAATCCAACGTAATAAGGCATGTGTGTATATCAATGGGGGATCCAGAATTTTTAAACATGGTGTGCAGTCTTGGAAATTTAGATTTGGAAGACATAGAAGATGATAAACCATTTATAAGATCACAACAAAACTTGTTTCAAGTTCATATAAAATGAAAGAGAATATAAAAAATAATAATTTCAAGTGTTCTTAAATTTCTTTTATTGAAGTATAAGAAAGTAAGAAAGATTACAAAAATATGATAATCAAACATAAAGGAAATGAAACAAAGAAGAAGGAAATAGACGAGACGTAACAAATAATACTGTTTTTAAAGCAATTTTGGCTTCACCATTGAGCAAAATAGACTTCCCCATAAATGTCTCCTAGAATGTAACAGCTTCTTCTTTTCGTTTGGTCAACGGAAAAAAATTGGACTTGTCTGTTAGAAGAGTTTTATACCAGAGGAAGAGAAAAAAGACAAGGAATAAATTATGTAGGTTTTCACAAAAGATTCAAAAAAAGATTTCAAGGATCATTTCAAAGTATGTCAAAAGGATATATCCAAAACTTTTTTATCCTTGTATTTATACACTTCAATTTACAAGAAAAAAGTTAATTTGACATCTCTCTGCAGAATTTAACTTCCAACGTTAGTTTATGACTGTTCAAGATTGAAAGAATGTGTCTCAAGTTGAAAAAGTTGCATCATTTCATATAAAAAAAACAGAAATTTTTGTTGTCTACACAGGCCGAATGTTGGATTCAAAATTTTTAAACGTTGATATTCAGAACTCGTCCCCGAACTCTAAGGGTATGCTATGGTAGATCCATGATCGTGTGTATGTATACATGGATGTATGTATGTGTTATATATAAGTATGTAACCATAACATGCATGAGGAAAGGATTTTCTCATGTACACTAAGATGTCTGCTATGAAACATAAACAATTATATTCTTTTTTTTTTATTGTAACATTTCAAAATTTGAGTCTACGTTACATGGACTATGTCAATGTTTAACGTCAAGTACTTTGCACAATGTCATTGCTAGTCCAAAGGTGTAAATTCCACATTGACGACATGATAAGTTATTGGAATCTCAATAACAAAATGAAGACATATTATATCATTCAATTAAAAGAAATATTTCTAGAACAGCAAAATTTCGGCCTTCAAAGCATGAATCATGCAATACATATATATACTGCGGCATAAAAAAAAACACAAAAAGGAAAAAAAATTCTTTTCCTTTTCACAAATATATAGGAGCAAAAGCAAAATGAGAAGTCTTGCCATGCATGGCCCTTCTGCGTCGATATGTCTTGTTACTGGGCCTTTAGTATATGTTTGTGGCACCCAAAGAATCACAATCACTTCAATGTTTTCGTATATACATAATCGTACCCTCTATTATGTACTATAAGTATATGGATATTAGAGCCGGGAGTCTCAGTGTGTAAACAAGCTCTCTAATCCTTGGGATAAAGGTATTTTTTCCGTTGGAATATTTCTAGGTATGGTTGTTGTTGTAAGTATATGAATATTATTTGCGTGATATTTGTGTAAGTTAAATGAAATATGCAAAATAACATTAAGTGTCCATGTGAAGTTAAGCCAAACAAGTGAATGGTAATGGCAACTTTTATTTGGTTGGGTTATTTCAACGCGTGCAAGTTGATGGACAGATTCCCATCACTTGCCTGTTGGTGGGGGGATGAGATCTCCTCACCGCGCGGTGAGTCACCGCGCGGCCCAGGACGCGACACGTGGCAGCAGTAGGGGGTGGTGAGACTGGATGAGGGTTATTCTCACTCAACCTCACCACCCCCACTTTTTGCCACGTGTCGCGCGGTCACGCATGCGGTGAGGGAGGAGCGGTGAGGAGATCCTATCCCGTTGGTGGGAAAGATTTCAAAAGCATTTATATTTCTTTTTCTTTTTTAGCAAAACATAAATCTCTAGGTTTTTTTTCCGAGAGTATAATTTAAGAACCAATCTTATCCAAGTCCCAGTACAAACATTTTAAAATAAATGTACTATTAACACATATAGAAATTTTTTTACTTTTCAGTTCTTTTATTGTTTGCATGTCATGGTAAGTCGATAGGGATAGGATCCCCTCACCGCTTCTCCCTCACCGCGTGCGTGACCGCGCGACACGTGGTAAAAAGGAGGGGTGGTGAAGCTGGATGAAGGTAACACTCATCCAGCCTCACCACCCCCTACTGCTGCCACGTGTCGCGTCCTGGGCCGCGCAGTGACTCACCGCGGGGTGAGGAGATCTCATCCCAAGTCGATAGAGGCAAAATTGCATTTAACCCTGTTTTTATTACTCTTTACCAATTTAATTTATTACGGCGGTGAATAAAAATCCCACATTGACATTCTGACAAATCATTCTCGGTTTCTTTCTCATTAGTACGCCTTTTGATCTTTAGCTTGTTTTTGTGCCAAGTAACAGATGTCAGGTTAGGTACTACTTTGTACATTTATTATTATATTTTTTAGCACGGTAACCTACGCAGTTTGTTAATTTTTTATTAGACTTATACTATTTAATTATAATCTCATTTATAAACAAATTTTATAGTCATACATGCTAGGTTGACTTGAGGGCAGGCCTTGAACCATCTAGTAAAGTTGATACTTTGTGACTTTGAGGTCATGAGTTCAAGCCACGGAAACAGCCTCTTACACAAAGTATAAAGTAAGACTACGTATATCAGATCGCAAAGCGATCCAGACCCTTCTCAAACTCTACGCCAGCCCCTCTTCAAACGCTACCCTGTACAGAAAAAGCCTTTTAACATGCTAGATTGGCCGAAAGGTAATTTTATCCTAAACCAAGTTATTAGTAAATCAATTCATTTCCAAACATTGTCGATCTGAGCCAGGGAGCTTTTTTAATCGTGGGATACCAGTGGTTAAAACTTAAAAATTACTTTTATCCTCTCAACCAAAAACATTATTTTATTTTAGTTTTTCGTACTTTTCAGATCAGAAGTTTTTCCATTACTAAATATAAGGGTCGCTTTTGTACTTCAACTAAATATGTCATTGCTGTGAATTTTTCACTCCAATACGTAGTACATATCAATTACTATAACAAAAATTTGCAACTATTGAACATTTCAAAGCTTGTGCAGGCATAAAAGGAAAGACAATGTTATACAAAGTAAGAGGAATATAACTATTTCGAGTGGTAGACTTGTAGGTTTCCTTATTGTATATAAGTGCTAAAAAGACATAGGTTTTCTTTCCCTGTTGAATAATCACGTACTTGTAAAATCTCAAGGCCACATTGTCTAGTCATTTTTTTGGGGGGAGGTTGGGGGGTGGAGGTGGGATAAACAATCACAACTTTTTCTTTTTCCTCATTAAAAGTTTTTTTTTTTTTAAATTTGGGTTTCTTTCTTTCTTTCTTTTTTTTTTTTGGTTGGGTGTAAAGCCTTGAACAATCATATCTCCTGATGGACGTCTGGGTGACTTCTCACAACTAGTCATTCTTTGCCTCCCTCTCTCTGTTTTCAGCTTCCCAGACATAACATCAGATGTATAATTTCTTTATCGGTTCTCAAGTCTTTTTTCAGCCAGTAACAAAAATTATTTCAAAGTTTAGGATGCGAAAAGGTAAGAAAAGTTAATTTCTATTGGAGAAGTTCGGCCGAAGCCCAATTATTTTCCTAGTAAAAGTAACTTTTGACCTGTGGACTTTGAGTTCAATTACAATTTATTGACCCCCGCATGTCTCAAACATGCAACCTTCTCATTATCACCACAACTCTGTAACTTACTAAGCTAGTGGATCGGTATTAAAGAGCTAATTTTTCAAATGTTAAAATCTTACAATCAGACGGCCCTCTAATTCTACAACTACCATGATGTCATAGGAAAACAAATTTTAAACTGGTCAGTGAAATTTTATGACAATTTGATAAACTACTAAATGCATACATATAAGGATTGGAGTTTGGTGTTTTTAGAGCAATTCCTAGCAAAGATTTACACAATATTATTAGAAATCTATACAATAATCGGTTAACCTACCTATTAAATAACTGAAGAAACACCGGATCTGTACAATAATATTCACAGTAAATAACGGAACGGCTGACCTATACAAGAACACTAGATGTGTATAATAATGTTAGTTAATGTACATTTTTAATAACAAGCCTACACGATAAAATAATACTATTGTCGAAATGCATGGAACTCGGTTCATGGGTACGATGATTATTGCTATAATATGTTTGCTGTCACTAAAAGAGATATTCCGGCCTCAACTTTGCATGACACACCAGAAACTGAGGGCGCGGAAGCATAAACGGGAAATAGAAATTGATTTGGAAGTCCGGTATGATGAAGGTTTTATACCGTATAAGTCTAAGGCAGCTCACAAGCAATGACGTGCAAAAAAGTTATACCTCCTCCGCCTCCTTCTCAAGTTGAAACCCGCGGTAAAGGAAAAACAATTCCCCGAACTCGGTTTCCTAGATTGGTACTTTGTTCTTCTATTGTAATGCTATCTTAGTTTCTCTTTTTATATCGTGTAATAAAAGCAGTTTTTCCTCCGCCGTAAGTAGGGATCATCAATAAAATAAAGAAGGCTCTACATATTATATATATATATATGTATATATATATATATATGTATATATATATATATATATGTATATATATATATATATGTATATATATATATATATATATATATATATATATATATATGTATATATATATATATATGGCTAGCGAAAGCAAGAAAGAATGGAAAACCATGAAGAACCAAGAGCCACGTTCAACTTCCTCCTGCGCAGCCTGCAAGTTCTTAAAGAGAAGATGCCGTCCGACTTGCCAATTCGCTCCCTACTTCCGTTCCGACGAGGCTAAAAAATTCGCCAAGGTCCACAAAGTCTTCGGAGCTAGCAACGTAAGCAAGATCCTCAAGGACGTGTCCGAAGACCTCCGTGAGGACACCGTGAATTCTCTCGTTTATGAGGCGGAGGTGAGACTGAAGGATCCTGTTTATGGATGCATTGGCGCTATAGCTTCTTTGCAGAAGAAAATGGCGGATCTTCAACGTGATCTTGTTCTTGCTAGAACTCGTCTTGCTTATTGTGCTGCTGCTAATAGTTCTATGATCGTGAATGATCATGTTTTTTATGATGAGACTGTGATTGGTGCAGATGATCAATATCAAGATTTTACGGTGCCGGAGCTTGACCAGAATAATTCAGTTGGTATTGATCAAAGTGGATGGTTTAATGATTTTGGGCAGCCACCATTTGTTTAAATCTAGCAGGAAAATATCCCCTGCTGATGTTAGTATTTATTTTCTGGAATATAGCTCCTAAAATTGGGGAGTTTTATTTGGTACTTCTTTTAGTTTGATTATCCTAAAATTGTTGAATATCATCTGGTGTGGTTTCCAGTAAAAATATAGTCTTCCCGAAAATGGTTCTAATCGTGACTTGAATCATTTTAATATGTTTGGATTATTTGGTTTTAAATCGTTTGTGTTGATATATTTGATACGATGTTTACGACAGTAATATAAACCATTGGGTTTTTCTTAAAAATAAAATAAAAATCAACTCTTGATGTGTTAAGGGAACCAACGGAATAATTGCAAATCGCGAAGCATATCAAGTGGGCAATAAACATAGAGGAACCGTGAAGCTATTTCTGTCAAAACTAATTAATGCACATAGGCGGTCTATTTTTTTTTTAAAGTAAATTTTTTATGGCCAAATTAGGCAACTTTACAAGGTGATTGACAGACGAGGAGTAAACAACAGCAAGCAGAGTTCGCTTCAAAATTAAAGGCATTGTACATTCTGATCATAGTCTAAACTTCAAGTATAACTTGCTCAAAATACAAGTGGCGTGATGGATCACCATCTTAAAGCCAAGCAAAAACTTGCCCCTAGCCAAAATAAAGAGCACAAAGGCTTCCTAAAACTGGAGTACTAGAGCTAGAGTTACAGCAAGAACGTTGAGGTTCTGTTAGGTTAGAGCCGATAGCTGCCGACCTGAGCTCTTTGACCTGAATTCACTGTTTTCAGCTCGGCAATATACTGACCTGATCTCAATGATCTGCTGGCCGACTTGAACTCACTGTTTTCAGTTCGGCGGTATACTGACTTGAACTAACTGACAAGCTTGGAAGATCTGAAACGCTGTTTACAGTTGATTAGATATGATTGTAGATATCCAATCTGATTAGATATGATTGTAGATATTCAATCTAATTAGATATATTCTGGTCATTGATTTATCCTGTATATAAATCTAGAGGTATGATAGGATTTGTACGGATCTTGTATTAATCTCTATAGCTGTAGATTAGCACAAATTGCTCCTTTGTATTTCTTATAAATTGACGAACAATTGAATATAGAAAATCAGATATTTGAGTTGACAAAAGCTTTTGCGTTTGTATGTTTTTACAGGTTCCAAAGGTATCCGACTAGACTGATGCTTAGGAGGGAACAGTAGATGAAGGTTAGATCGCAAAGGTGCCCAGTCCATTTGTAGATGCCGTATGTATATGACCCAAGTGAGCCAAACCAACTTATGTAGTCCACCATAGTAGAGAAAACTCCATTTGCAACTGATACAAAGAGTTGCCAGCATAACAAAGACAATTTTCAAGCACAAAACTCATAGTGAAGTCTAACAAGCCACCAAGTATTTGCTTCACAAATGCCAGGATAGTATACTTGCTGTTCTCTCAAATGCTCACAGACACAGTCTAAGATGTGAAAATACAAATGTTTCAGAAAGCAATACGCAAGGGAGTCTTAAAAAGCCATGTACAACATTTCTGCCACAGGATAATACTCCTGATTTATCAATCAAGAGCAAGATCCAGCTCGAACCAAGTCACTAGTTCACTAGTCACTACAGAAGCTGATCTATGTTTATAAGAGAAACAAAAGATTTCCGGATTCAGATTTTTTGATTATGTTGGAACTTTTAACTAAGAAGATTGAAGTGGAGATTCAGCACATATAGGAACAAAACATAAGATCGCATGGTCCTTATAAAGGAGGATGCCTAATGATTTATGCTTCACATACTTCTACAAGGGAGGGCGGACCTTGGAGCAACGAGTAAGCTTGCTGCTTTGTAACATTGAACTCACAAGTTCGAGCCGCGGAAACAGTCTTTTGCATAAAAAAGTGTATGGCAAGGCCGTTTACATCAGATCGCGAAGCGATCCGGACCCTCTTCGAACCCTGCATAGACGCGGGAGCCTAGTGCTCTTTATACTTCTACAAGGGTGACAAGAAACAACAGGCACCCAAGATCAGATATCTTAAACGTGATCAAGATTTTCTAAGGACTCTGAATCCACATATTACAATATCTGAGAAGGCCAGACCTAGAACTCATGCTCCATGCCAGCTATATAGTTCTAAATCCCAAGCCTCAGGCCATCAAAAGGAGCCATCATGTACATGAATCATGTCCCCTCATTTACCAAGATTGCGGTTTTCCCAACAGAGCTTGAAGCACCAACAAATGAAGATACAATATTACTTGTCCTTTTTGAGCTATCTTGGTGAAACAAACTTGGTTAAACCCACATGCCAACTTCCATAAACAAAATCATAAGATAACAAAAGGCATCCGTGAAACTACACCACACTAGGTCTTGTGTCATCTAGGCTGTTAATCGAACAGAACGGTTCGCGAACTGTTCGAGTTCGGTTCGTATTTGGTTCGAGTTCGTTCGTTAATTTTACTTAAACGAGCCGAATTCGAACATCTATTTGGGTTTGTTTAGTTAAACGAGTAAAACTCTTCGCGAACAGTTCGGCTCTTTTAAACAGATGTGTTATCGAGCTAAACTCGAACCAATTTTAAAGCTCGTTTAGCTAAACGAACCGAGCCAAATAGTTTGTTTAGCTAAACGAATCCAAACTCAAAAACCTAGTATTCGGCTCGGCTCGGTTCGTTAACACCCTAGTGTCATCCAACCAAAATTAGAGATAGCAACAACCTCAATGGAACCATTTGCTAGAGTGACCAATGAACCAATCATTGGTATTATAGACGGAAATAAAATAATTCAGGAATTAATACCAAAAATACAGTAACAACACAATAACGCTAACTTTATGCACACAAAATCTATATTTTACCTGAACCAGACGCATGATCCAACTGACGACATTTCATTTTCTCAATCTGAGGCTGAACCTCCATGAACATACTCATCCTCTTGAACTCCAAATCTTTTATAAATCCCATATATACTTCACATACTCCATCATCTCCTGCTGCTTCGCAAATTTCATCCTCTTGTATATCTCTTCTAACAAGATATACATAAATATGTAGAATTGTATGAGACACATGATTGTGTTACAAATAAGGAGTCCACATTCGTTTGTATATGTAGCTACTCAGCATTTTTTCTTTTTTCTTTTTGATAGAACATGGTTGAAACTTGGTTTACATTGAGATGAAGCTTATATCCACTCAAAACTTTAAGGGCACGGGTGATACTTTATTCTTATATAACCTATGTATTTTTTCTCAAATTGGCCAATGTGTGACAATATTTTCAACATTTGCCCTCCCGTGCCAACGTGGATTGACATACACACGCGCTTTAGAACCCTCTCTCAATCACAAACTACAAGCCAGACATGAACATCTGGACTTAGATGAGAAAAGACAATAAATGGCCAATCATACTTCAATCAAGGTGTGAGTTCACATTTTAAACTGGCTCTGATACCATGTTGAAACTTAGGTTTACATGAGGTGAAGCTCATATCTACTCAAAACCTTAAAATAATGGGTGGTACTTTATTCTCATATAACCTATACATTTTTTTTCCAAATTGGTCAACGTAAGATAATATTCTCAACAAACATTCATTCATTCACGAAACCGAGCAACATAATACATAGCATAGCAAAGCACATGCAAAGGGCTAATAACTGTTCAGTTCCCAATTAATAAGGTGAAAATCAAAGCATTTAGACTTTAGCGGGCTACTATTAGGTTCTAGCAGGCCGGGCCGAATCGACTCGGTTTGTAGATTGGATGGGCAGCAGTGGGCTTCTACGTTTGTGAGCTTTTACCCAGATCCACCAAGATGTTCGTTTTCTTGTTTATAAAACGTTGCTCATTAGGCCCCAAACGTTAACTTGCATTCATATTTTTTTCTTTAACAATTTACTTTGATTTTAATTTCTCATATATCTATAAATGTTTTTGTAGAATGTGAAACGTTGTACCTTGATCGACATAATGAGCTGTCTTATTTTTAAATTATAAACCCTTCCAGTCTTATTATTGAGACCAATTTAACAGCTAAAGTATATCCAATGTCTAATATTAGCGGAAAAAACTTAGGTGGCGTTTGGTTGGCAATTGGGAATCGGAATTAGAATCGGAATGGGTATGATAGGGAATGGGTTTGGAGGATATGAGTTTGGGGTTAAAAGTGATAGTTGTTTGATATTAAAATGGGAATGGGAATAGTGACCGGTCGGAATAGTGGTCGCCGGCGGCGGCGGACTGGTGGCCGGCGGCGGCAGGCCGGCGGCGGCAGGCCGGCGGTGGACGGCGGCCGGCGGCAGTGGCCGGCGTCGTTGACCGGCGGCTCCCCATTCCCACATTTTGATAGATAAGGGAGGGCTAGTATATCAAAAAACGATATCCATTACCAAATAGTTGGATATCAAAATGAAATCCATTCCCCCATTTACCCCAAACAAACAGCTGGAATGGGTTTGGAGGCCTTCAAACCCATTCCCTCATTCACATTCCCCCCAACCAAACGCCACCTTAAAGTATAACGGATGAGCAACACGGTCCCTAACTTTATTACTCGGATTCAAGTCTTTCTATTGTGTTAGAAAAGAAATACCTAACACTAGCTACTATAGTGTTAAGTATTTCTCGTCCCAAACAAGATTTTTGACTCTCTTTTCAGGTAAGCGTATGGTATTGGAGGTCCACTGCTCCCAGTGAACTCCTTCTGTGGCTGTCTGAGTAGTCCAAACTCTACCATAGCGGGCTTTAGATACCTGACTTTGATCTTTATTGTGTCGTGGGACAGACTGATAGGGATCCGGTTGGGGTTTCCAGTCATAAATTTTTTTAAAAATAAATTTTCCAGAATGTAACGAATCTCTCATGAGGTTTTTAACAAAAAAAAAGGACTCGATTCAAGTGTTAAAGATGAGAAAAATTGCTACTACTTAGCAATTTCAACATAGGCTTTTGGCCTCATTGCAGGGTTCCTTGTGTGGCTGTCTGACCAGTCCAAACTCTGCCATAACGAGCTTTAAGTACCTGACTTTTATCTCTATCGCGCTGTGAGACAGACTGATAGGAGTTCGGTTGGGGTTTCCGATCATAAACCTTTTTTGAAAAATAAATTTTTCAGAATGTAACGAATCTCTCACGAACTTTTTAACCAAAAAGGGGGGGGGGGGGGGGGGGGACCTCGATTCATGTCTTAAAGATGAGAAAAATTGCTACTACTAAGCAATCTCAACATAGGCTTTTGGCCTCATGTCCCAAAAGCTAGAGGGCATATAATCTGGGAATTTTATCGGGCGGCCCCTTGATGCCAATTTTCAAGATCCTACTGGATATCTCAAACCCGTGATAACTTTGTCTTTGATTTCAAGCAACCATGGAAAGGGACAGGGAATTGATATTGTTATTTGTTACCCTTGTCTTTAATTTTTTTTTCTTGTATGTACTTTTAGTGAACTAATGGTTAATTAAATAAAAATGCATGTAATTTTATTTTTAAAAGAGTCATATGTGTTCTGATATTAACTTTTTGAATTTGAATACCATTTTCCAAAGAATAATATGTCTAGTAATTTATTTATGTCCGCACGCAGATTTTTAACAATCTACATAACATATTATAGACATCGCCGTATTCCATAACATAAGTGATCAATATTGAAATAATTAGAAGTATTATCAACGGACCTATGAAGAATGGTTTGCGTTTGTCTTCATTTAATATAGACACCGCCGTATTCCATAATGAATGTAAGATTTGTGGATTATGAAAGTCTTTCATATTATACAAGCTAAAACTCCTTCGTTTGGTATGTAATAATTGTCCTTGTAAGAATATATAGTCCAAAATAAAAGAGTTCATGGTGTATTAGCCTCTCGTATTTGCATAGGTTTTAGGGAGTGGTCGGATTGCTTCGCGATCTGATTTAACGCATTCTTATCATATACTTTGTACAAGAGGCTGTTTCTACTACTTGAACCTGTAACCTCAAAATCACAAAATATCAATTTTACCAGTTGCTTCAAGCCACGTACTCTTATATCTGTTGGAAAAGTACTTAAAAGTACTTTAAATCTTGTGATCCAACCTTGTATAGTGTTATGTGACCTATTGATAGGAGATTGGATGAAGTTTGGAGTGTTTTATGAAGGATGGAAGGAAATGTAGGCGTTCGAAGTGTTCTGGAATACTTCCAGACACTTGAAGCGCCTAATGTAGGCGTTCGAAGTGTTCGGGAACACTTCCAGAACACTTTGAACGCCTTGTATAGGCGTTCAATGTGACATGAAGCGCCTAATGTCATTTTGTACAGTCGTTCGAAGTGACATGAAGCGCCTAATGTCATTTTGTACAGTCGTTCGAAGTGACATGAAGCGCCTAATGTGGCGTTCGATGTCACATGAAGCGCCTAATGTGACCCGACTGTTCACAAAAGATGCATCTTCTTCTCCAAATGACATCTCCTTTCATCTTGAACGTCCATAACCGATCCATGGAGGAAAAATCTGCCGAAAAAGGGTCTTTTGAACTTGTCTCAAAGCCTATAAATAGTAGGCTTTGCTATCTTCAAAATATATATGAAAAATACATGAAAAACTCTTGATTTCTTGTGAAAAAATTCTGCAGCATTCTTCTTCTACCTTTCACTATCATTCACTTCTACTAAACAAGTTCAATACTTTCTCTCTAAGAGCAATAGAAAGGAAGTAAGCCGTTATATCCTGGGAAGCATTTGCTAGAAGTATACCTTGCTCTTCGGTATAAGCAAAATTGCTTTAAGGACAGTGACAATCCGTCACGTCTCGGCTGTTCTATAATTTTGTGTTGCCAATATTCTCTGCAATTTTTCAACAGTCTTAAAGCAATTTATTGTGAATATGGCAACAAGACAAGCACCAGTTCCTGATATGTCAAAGATGGAGCCATTCGATGGCAAGTTCTTCAAACGTTGGGCGGCTAAGGTGCTATTCTTTTTGGAGATGATTTCTGTTTCATATGTGCTTTCCAAAGACAGGCCAACAGATGAAACAGAAGGCAAAAAGTATGATGCTGACAATACTACGTGTAGAGGACACATTCTGCACTTTCTCTCCAACTCTCTATTTGACATTTATGTCAAATTTGCGTCAGCAAAGGATATTTGGGCAGCACTTCAGAACAAATATGGTTCTGAAGATGTTGGCAAAAGGAAATATGTGGTCAGTGAGTTTCTGAAGTTCCAAATGGTGGACCACATACCGATCAATGATCAAATCCACCAATATCAACAATTGGTGGATAATATGGAGCAAGAAGGCATCAAAGTTGATGAAACTTTTCAAGCAGCCTCCTTGTTGGAAAAGCTACCTTCTTCTTGGAGCAAATACAAGAAGAGAGGCAAGCATGATGATGCCAAGTTGACCTTGGATGCAGTCATCAAGCACATTCGCATTGAAGAGAATAATCGGCTTGATGACATTGGACGTGATGAAAGGAACTCCCAAGCCAATGTGGTGGAGCACAAACCCAAGAGGCAAAAGACTCAGCACAATGGCAAAGGTAAGACATTTGTGCAGGGACAAGGACAGAAGAAGATGAAAGGCGCATGCTGGGTGTGCGGAAAGCTGGGACATAGAGCAGCCAAGTGCAACCAGCGGAAAGGCCAGCCTAGCAATCAAGCACATCTTGTGGAGTCTACAAAAACAAATGACGAAGTCATTGCTGCGGTCGTCTTATCTGAGGTAAACCTTGTCGGTAGTGCTTTGGAATGGGTGGTAGACACTGGGGCTACCAAGCACATTGCTACCAGTAAGGATCTATTTTTTGAATATCAAGAAATAGATGATGGCGAGCAAGTTTTCTTGGGAGATGCACATGGTATCAAGGTTCTTGGTAAAGGAAAGGTGCTCCTCAAGTTGACTTCTGGCAAGAGACTGGAGTTGAACAATGTGTTGCATGTTCCTGCGATGCGTAGGAACTTGATTTCCGGAGTACTACTGAACAAGGCTAACATTAAACTTGTTCTTGAGTCTGATAAGCTTATACTTTCTAGAAATGGGGAGTTTGTCGGGAAAGGTTATTGCTCCGGGGGTTTACTTGTATTAGATGCTGTGTGTATTATGAATAATAAGAATGCATCTAGTTCTGCTTACGTTGTTGACTCTTTGAATATTTGGCATGCAAGATTAGGACATGTTAATAAAGATGCATTAAAAAGACTAAAGTTCACCAACCTAATCTCGTATGTATGTGAAGATGACTTTGGAAAGTGTGAGTTTTGTGTAGAAGCAAAACATCACAAGAAGTCGTTTAAATCTGTTGAAAGAACAACAGATAAGTTGGAACTCATACATAGTGATCTTGGTGACTTTAGAGGTTATACAAGTAAAGGTGGTAAAAAGTATTACATAACTTTTATTGATGACTTCTCTAGATACACTAGAGTTTACTTGTTAGCACATAAAGACGAATCTGAAAGCATGTTCATCAGGTATAAAAATGAGGTTGAAAATCAACTAGATAGAAAGATTAAGAGGTTGAGGACAGATAGAGGAGGTGAGTATAATGTGTTATCTTTACAAAAGTTTTGTGAAGATAATGGAATTATACATGAATTCACTCCTCCTTATACACCTCAATCTAACGGAGTCGCTGAAAGAAAAAATAGAACACTCAAGGATATGATGAATGCTATGCTTATAAGTTCAGGTTTGCCTAACAATATGTGGGGAGAGGCAATCCTTTCGGCATGTCATATCTTGAATAGAATCTCACATAAAAAGACCAATAAAACTCCTTATGAACTTTGGAGAGGTTACGCACCTAACTTGAATTACTTCAAAGTGTGGGGGTGCTTAGCCAAGGTTGGTATGCCAGAGTTCAAAAGAAGTAAAATTGGTCCTAAGACTAATGATTGTGTTTTCGTAGGATATGCTCAAAATAGTGCTGCATATAGATTCATGTTGGTTGATAATGGTTCTATCGTTGAATCTAAGAATGCTGAGTTTTTTGAGCATATTTTTCCTATGAAAAAAGAGTCATTAGTTAGTCCTAAATTTGAAAAAGGTGAGTCTAGCAAAACGTCTAGTAATGACACGTCACCTAGAAGAAGTAAGAGAAAAAGAGTAGAAAAGTCTTTTGGAAATGACTTTGTTACTGCATTCATTTTAGAAAATGACCCGACTACATATCAAGAAGCGGTAATGTCTATAGACTCTAAGTTTTGGAAAGAAGCTATCAATAGTGAACTTGAGTCTATACTTAGCAATAATACTTGGGAGCTCGTAGACTTGCCTAGAGGTTGTAAACCTATCAGTTGTAAATGGGTCTTTAGAAAGAAACTAAAGGCGGACGGTACAATTGATAAGTTTAAGGCTAGGCTTGTGGCTAAAGGATTTACCCAACAAGAAGGAATAGATTTCTTTGACACCTATTCTCCTGTTGCTAGGATTATCTCCATTAGAGTGTTAATAGCTTTAGCTTCCATTTATAAGTTAGTTGTACATCAAATGGATGTTAAAACAGCGTTTTTAAATGGAGATTTAGAAGAAGAAATTTACATGAAACAACCCGAAGGTATGATAGCAAAAGGACAAGAGCATAAAGTTTGTAGGTTGAAGAAATCGTTATATGGTTTAAAACAAGCACCTAAGCAATGGCATGAGAAATTTGATAATGCCATGTTGTCTAATGGTTATGTTGTAAATGAAAGTGATAGATGCATTTACAGTAAATTTGAAAGTCATGATGGTGTTATTGTTTGTTTATATGTTGATGACTTGTTAATCTTTGGTACGAGTCTTGATGTTGTAAATGATACTAAAGCGTTTCTATCATCTGTTTTTGAAATGAAAGACATGGGAAAAGCAGATTTAATTCTTGGTCTTAGATTGATAGAAAAATGTGGGGGTTATATGCTTTCTCAATCTCATTATGTTGAAAAGATTTTGAAGAAATTTAATCATTATGATGTCAAGCCTGTTAGTACCCCATATGATGCATCTATAAGATTGGAAAAGAATAAATGTGATGGTGTGTCTCAGTGCGAGTATGCAAAGATCATTGGTAGTGTCATGTATCTCATGAATTGTACTAGGCCAGATATTGCATACTCAGTTAATCGTTTGGCTAGATATACTCATAGTCCAAGTAAAGAGCATTGGGATGCTTTGAAACGACTATTGAGATATCTAAGGGGTACTATGGACTTAGGACTTACCTTTACCGGTAGTCCTACAGTTCTAGAAGGTTATTGTGACGCTAACTGGGTCACAGATAACGATGAAATAAACTCCACCAGCGGGTATGTGTTTACTTTGGGTGGTGGTGCCATTTCATGGAAATCCTCTAAACAAACTTGTAAAGCTAAATCAACAATGGAATCTGAATTTGTTGCTTTAGAACTTGCTTGTTCAGAGGCAGAATGGTTAAGGAATTTACTAGTTGATATTCCTTTGTGGACTAAGCCTATGCCGTCTGTTTTTGTTCATTGTGACTCACAGGCAGCTATTGCTCGAGCAAGGAACAAAATATATAATGGAAAGAGCCGGCATATCCGCTTGAGGCACAATATTGTGCGTGACTTGATTAGTTCTGGGGTGGTTAACTTGGAATACATAAAAACCGAGTTAAACCTGGAGGATCCCTTAACTAAAGGGTTGAACCGGAAAATGGTTCTTAAAACATCGAGAGGAATGGGACTTGTTCCGTTGGATGTGAATTCTCTATGACAGGAACCCAACTCACTATTAGTAGAGATCCTACAAACAGAGTTCAATGTGGTAAAAACACGTCATAGAAGAGTTCTGTTAAGTACTATCACATATGTCCCTTCCTATGTTGATGTTCGATGATAGTACTCACTGCATGTTTGAGGGTGAGATGTAAATCTCTTAATGGACAATTCATAGCCATCAAAGATGGTGGTGTGTTGCAGTACACACTTGATGAATATCACCTATATAAGTGTGGAAGTGGGGCCGCTTCCTATGAGAGCTTGGAAAACTCTCTAGAGCGCTTATGAATCCTGGGATTGGGTGCAGGGCCTTTAATGCACCACACCGCGAACTTGTAAGAAGTTAGATAATGGCATGTCATTTGTGTGTTCATACAAACAGTAGTGAAATATGTGGTTCAAGACGGTTGTCACCCTATTTCCGTTTATATAACTGCAAATTGTACTACCGGCCAGTTCAAGACGTTTGTCACTGCTCCGTTATGTGTCATTATCTTCGTTTGATAGTGAAAAGATTGGTTTATGTTCGTTCGTTTGAAACTATACAAGCTTGGATCATGTGGGGGATTGTTGGAAAAGTACTTAAAAGTACTTTAAATCTTGTGATCCAACCTTGTATAGTGTTATGTGACCTATTGATAGGAGATTGGATGAAGTTTGGAGTGTTTTATGAAGGATGGAAGGAAATGTAGGCGTTCGAAGTGTTCTGGAATACTTCCAGACACTTGAAGCGCCTAATGTAGGCGTTCGAAGTGTTCGGGAACACTTCCAGAACACTTTGAACGCCTTGTATAGGCGTTCAATGTGACATGAAGCGCCTAATGTCATTTTGTACAGTCGTTCGAAGTGACATGAAGCGCCTAATGTCATTTTGTACAGTCGTTCGAAGTGACATGAAGCGCCTAATGTGGCGTTCGATGTCACATGAAGCGCCTAATGTGACCCGACTGTTCACAAAAGATGCATCTTCTTCTCCAAATGACATCTCCTTTCATCTTGAACGTCCATAACCGATCCATGGAGGAAAAATCTGCAGAAAAAGGGTCTTTTGAACTTGTCTCAAAGCCTATAAATAGTAGGCTTTGCTATCTTCAAAATATATATGAAAAATACATGAAAAACTCTTGATTTCTTGTGAAAAAATTCTGCAGCATTCTTCTTCTACCTTTCACTATCATTCACTTCTACTAAACAAGTTCAATACTTTCTCTCTAAGAGCAATAGAAAGGAAGTAAGCCGTTATATCCTGGGAAGCATTTGCTAGAAGTATACCTTGCTCTTCGGTATAGGCAAAATTGCTTTAAGGACAGTGACAATCCGTCACGTCTCGGCTGTTCTATAATTTTGTGTTGCCAATATTCTCTGCAATTTTCTAACAATATCGTCCAAATACCAATAGTAAATAACCCAACACAATGACACGTTGCTATAATCCAAATAATTGTGATTAAGATAATTGCCTAAACAAAGGGAAAAGTAACAGTATGAAATAGTAGGAGATTTAGGAGACAAGATATCACAAGACATGATAGCGCATCGATATCGTGCAATTTACGTCCACATGCATTAAAATATATTGAACGAGATCACTGGATATCAATTCTAAAGTTTTTAAGATTTCTTGATTGAGTTGACAGTTTTCACCCCAAGTATCAGACAGAAAGCAAAGACTTGCTGTTCCCTTTTGTTTTCCATTTCTTTTTCACCGATAAAGTCATACTAGGAGAATCTTTTGACTATTAGGGAGAACGAAGGACGCCAACTACTCACAGATTTGTGTAACAGTCTATGATTTTAATTATTCGTTTAAATTAAGTGATTTAGATAATCATTTTATTTTCACCAAACTTATACTTTTTTTTGTTATATATATATATACACACGCGCACGAATATATTGTTTTTCTTTTCAGGGTTATGTATGTTGAGTTAACAAGTTTTTGACCAGATCACAATCAGTGACCAGTTTATATAAATAAACATTCTACAACTTCCACAAGAATATTGGATATCATTATTAATTTTTCTTTAGACAATAGAGTTAAGTGTCGTAAAACAAGGAGAGCGTGTGATACGTATGCAACCTCTATCCATCACAGAATGGAAACTTGTCCCCCAAGACATAGCTCAATGGTTCCGGTAGTAGAGGCTCGAGATAGTAACGAGAGTTCGATTCGTATCCCAAGCAAAATTTTCGACTCTCTTTTCAGGTAAGCCCATTGTATTGGAGCTCCACTGCTTGCAGTGGACTCCTTGTGTAACCAGTCCAAACTTTGTCTTAGCGGGCCGCACCTGACTTACATTTTTATCACACCGTGACACAGGTTAATAGGAATTCAATTGGATTTTCAATCATAAACCTTTTTTAGAATGGAGGCTTTTTCATTTGACTAGAAAAGATCATGAACAAGGACAACTTAGCCCACCACAACCAACTCACGATTACATGTCAAATTTTCACGTGACCATTTAGTAGTTAATGAATCATTAATAAAAAAACATAATCTTTGTATTTACTGAATTCTCTCATTAACACACTAGCACATTATATTACAATTCTCTAACTAACACACTAGTACATCATATTTCTATTATTGTGTCATTTATGCAGGTATATATGGAGCCGTATCTCACTAGAAGCAAATTATCTATCCGTTGGGATAGAGGAATTGTTTATCTGCCGCTCACCCTCTCCAGACTCTAACGATAGCTTTTGATGCCGTTAGTATATATTGGGTATGATTGATTTGTAGTTAATGAATCATTAATAGAAACATAATGATTAGAAACAGATTTACACATTGATCATTGTCACGTATAAAATATGTTTACTTTATTAGTCCATAATATTTAGTAATTAATCATAGATCATTATAAAGTTTGTCCTATCACATATATATGGTCCTCTGTCAACATACATCAACTACCTACGAAGAATCACAAAGAAACAACCTACTACGATCATCACATTGTTGACGAAAACCTTCCAAATCCCAAAAATGTCCAACTCCATCATCATCAAAGAAGCCATCTTGATTCCACCATCAACCCCAACTCCAAATCAAATCCTCAAACTCTCCACCCTCGACTCCCAGCCATTCCTCCGCTTCACCTTCGAATATCTCCTCCTTTACAAACCAACCTCACATTCAGATATCCCCTCCACCACCACCCAAATCAAGTCCGCGTTGTCTCAAATCCTGGTTCCCTACTCTCCCCTAGCCGGAAGAGTCCGGTCCACGTCAACCGGACGTCCGGGTTTAGAAGTCGTTTGTCATAACCAAGGCGCATTATTCATTCTAGCAACCTCCGATGCCAAAGTTTGTGACTTTGAGGGTGTACCTAAAGAAAATCAGCAATGGAGAAAGTTGCTCTCTTTTCATGTTTCTGATGTTCTGAAAGGGGCTCCACCGCTTGTCATGCAGCTGACGTGGCTGTCGGATGGTGGTGCCACGTTGGCTGTTGGATTTAGTCATTGCTTGTTGGATGGAATTGGTAGTGGTGAGTTTCTTAACTCGTTTGCTGAGTTGGCTAGAGGGGGGAAACATGGGTACGAAGGTTTGAATCCTTATCCTATTTGGTCTCGCCATCTGATGAGTCCAAGCCCATTTCTGCAACGTTTTTCGAACATGTCGAGGAACACAGGTATAAATCATCGTACTATCTCCTTTCCTGCTGAATATGAATATGTTGACCAGTAATTTTATTGTGTTAGAACTAATGGCCCAATAAAATGATGACAAATAAGTTTTATCACATGTAATCAAGGGGTTGATTTTACAAAACAAAGGACCCATAAATATTCTACACGTTTCATTAATCATGGATTAACTAATCATACATAATCTTTGACCATTTTAAAATTTGTGTATGTAGACTGATCACTAGTCCTTAAATTCAGCCATTACTCAATCCTGTCAAATGAGATTTTGTTTTTTTGTATGTTGTTTTATTTCTGTTGTATGTTTTACTCATATGTTGATTTTCTTAAAGTATCTTTATACTGTAAGTTTTTAAAAAATAAAATAATAAGTAAAACATACAAAGAAGATAATTAAAAAATATATAAAATCGAAGGAAACTTCTCATTAGTACTGAATAATCACCCTTAATATGGTTTCTTTTGTTACCTTTCGCCTTTTGTTTGTCAACTTGCATATTGTAATGCGTTTTCTGATTTTAACAGTAAAACGGAATATCATTAGTAAATATATTTTTCAAAAATAACGTAAAATTGATAAGGTTACGAAATTTCTTTTAAGTTTTAAATTTGGTAAGACATATTCTGTTAGCATTAATATGGTAATCAGATATATTTTTTTAAGTGTTAGAGCCTAGTTTGAATAATTTAGTTACGTATCAAAGTTTATATCGTATTCTCTAGAAACGAACTATAAGTGAATAATTATTATTTTTGGATAAAATTATCTCTCTTTTTCTCATTCAAGGACTTCCATTGTCAGATAAAAGCAACAGAATTACTCATCCCGAGTTCAAGAAAATCCCAGACACGTGCGGCTTTCTCTCCCGCTTCTCTAAAGAAGAACTCGTTCCGACATCAATAACATTCGACAAACAAACCTTAAACAAGTTAAAGAGCTCGGTAACACCAATCCCAGATAACATCAGCACCAATGACATATCATTCACATCCTTTGAAGTTCTCTCAGCTCACATATGGAGAAGCTGGGCAAAATCATTAAACTTACCCTCCAAACAAATAGTCAAACTTCTCTTTAGCGTCAACGTCCGTAACAAAGTCAAACCGAGTCTACCCAGTGGTTATTACGGGAATGCCTTCGTTCTTGGATGCGCAAAAGCACGAGTCAACGAGTTGACTGAAAAGGGTTTGAAGCATGCAAGTGAGTTAGTGAAAATGGCAAAATCGGAAGTTGATGATGGATACGTTAGAGAGGTGATGGAGTTGGTGAGTTCGGGGAGAGCGGGTGTTGACTCGGTTGGGGTTTTGATATTGTCGGATTGGTCAACGCTTGGATTAGATAAGGTTGACTTTGGTTTGGGGAACCCGATTCAGGTGGGACCCGTCTGCTGTGATAAGTACTGTTTGTTATTGCCTGCGGATGGTCAGAGACAGGCAGTGAAAGTCAACCTAGCTGTCCCTGCTGATACCGTTGACCATTACGCACGGCTTCTTAAGAGCACGGACACTGATTTTTGGTGATCATTTCTTTTCCTTTTCTATCCTTTCTTTTTGGAGTTGAATCTTATGGAAGTTTTAGTTGGCAAGACTATAATACATCTACATTTGACTTTCCTTTTTTTTAATGTTCTTTTAGAGCTTGGTACATTATAAATTAAAAAAAATACATATAATCTATATGCAAGTTGAAACTATAAATTAAAAAATATTTCATATTATACGAAAGTTGAAACTAAAAAAAATAGCCCGCATAGTATAGATCAATTGATATTCAAGTTGGGAGATTGCTCCAAGAAAGATCGCAGGTTCGAACCAGGATAGCGTGAGTGCAATAGTGTTATCGGGGTTAATAATCGCTATGTCACTGTATCCGGTTCAATTGACTTAAAATGTTATTGGCTCAGTTTGCAATAGGCATCTTGTATGAGTTATGGTAATGCATAAGTATCTAGGAGACCGTTAAACTGCTAATTTACCTCCTCCATAGAATTCTATAGGACTGACACAATGGAAGCCTCTGGTAGCATTGATTTGATCTTTTGCTTGGATCGAAAAATATAGAAATATTACATAGATCTAAAGCGAGTTTAGATTTCCTCACCCACAATTTCTTCACTTAATTCCCCACCGCACGACACGTAGCAGTAGGGGAGGATGGTGAGGCCAGATGCGGGTGACCCTAGGCTCACCACCCTCTCCTGCTGTCACGTGTCATGCGGTGGGAAAATAGGTGAAGGGATTGTGGTAAGAGGATCCGGTCCCATCTAAAGCAATCTTTAGTTTCCCGGCTGCGCTTCCTGATCTAAGCTGTCGATCATTGTCTGCTAGAATAGCCCATCTTGTCTTATATCTTAAAGTATTAACTAAGATGAGACACTTTATTGGGAATATAAAGGGATAATTTCTAAAACATTTTATGCACTTGAATATTTGATATGCTGATCGATGTATATTAATGTACTCAGGCTCTTTTTTGCAACTGTATAAAACGACATTTCTGTAAAGTTTACCTATTATTAAAAAAATATACATCAAAAGTAGCAGTTTGTGCCCATAAAAATATCTAATGTGCACTGCACCATAACCTCACGATTTTAGTGCGCATTTCTTGTATTTTTTTGTAACTTTTTATCTACTTAACGAAAATTGTTAAGGTGATAATAGAGGAGGCACATGTCCTTCCGTACAATCTTGTTGAAGAGCTCAGTAAAGTAACAAACATCATATTCATTTTAATGTTGATGTTTGGCATATTGATGTTAAGCGATTAACTGTTTTCACACTTTAGTATATTTATTCACACAATTTTAAGACATTGAAACGAATAAATATTTTATAAGCACATTACGAACGGAAATAGGACTACTCTTTTAAGATAACTTGTGAAAAAAACTTTAAGTCTAGCGGTTTGGTATCATTTCTCTCAACTGAGATACTAGAGTTAGACTCGTTTTCCTTATTTTTTTTAAAATCGATATGCATATTACTTTTTTTATCCAGAAATATTATCATTGACAGTCAAACACGTAGTTTCAAAAACATCATATAAGATCAAATTATTAGTTCATTTTAGGATACTTTTTTTCTTTTTTGGTTTTAAATGATGTTATGACTACTTTGATAAAACAGTATACTAAAATACTTAAAAATTTTAGTTTTAAATAATAATTAATAAAATATGTATTTGATTATCTCTCAGAATATTTTAGGACATACGAAATAAATAACGAGTAGCTTTCGGCAAGTGTGTGTGTATATATGTGTGTGTATAGCTACACAACCGCCCTTTTAATCCAAGTAATCCACTGCCCTCCATAACTTGTAGTTATATCCCACAACTCAGGAAAAGGATGATGAAATGACAGAAGACTTGAGTGACGAAGAGGCTGCAGCAACTGGTGTTTGATGTTGTCAATTGGAGTGTTAGCTGGATGATCGAGGAATTGCAGTACGTGTGGAGATCACTTCCTAGTTGCTGGATTTGCTTGTGGCATGGGCTGAATGTTCACAGAATGGTTTGGAGGATGGTTGATGCAGAAGAAGTCAGGAGTTGGAGCTGCAGCTAAGGAAAGGAAGTCTGTTGGCGTGGTGGCAGTTAGAAGAATTATGGAGTGACTGTTTTGCCCTTAGGCGTGTAGCGAAAGGGCACGGTTAATGAGGAATATTTTAGTAATTTTGCTCCCTGTTCATAATTTCCCGCCTATACTTCTTCTTCCCCGTGGTGTTTCCGTATGCTGTATATATGTAGTAGTTGGTGTGATTGTGAATAGCAGTCTTGACGGTTATTTTTTCCTTTCAATAAAATTCTCTCTACCTTCCATGGTTCGTTCTTTCAGTTCTTCATTGTTTCAACATCGCATTCATTCGCGCTTGATTGGTAGCTTGAGTTTTGATGTTTGAAGTACCAATTTGCCTTTCAATTTGTGTTTGTTGAATTTTATCATGGTATCAGAGAATTGATTAATGCATTTTGGTACATTTCCTAATTCTAATTCTTCCGCGATGGCGAACAATCAAGCGTCTCCTTCCAATCAGAATCAAGTCACAATTACGGATCCAACTGATGATCCTTTATTCTTGCATCCTAGTGATAACCCTGCGCTAGTGCTTGTTCAACCTTTGTTGGATGGAAACAACTATCACGGCTGGAGTAGAACGATACGCAGAGCATTGGAATCAAAGAATAAAGCAGGATTTCTTGATGGAACAGTGGTAAGACCTCATGAAACTAACCGTAGATTTAATGCGTGGTCTAAGGCCAATAATATGGTTGCATCCTGGTTGGTGAATTCTGTTATTCCCAGCATTGGTCAGAGTGTGATGTGGATTGATAATGCCGTAGATATTTGGTCAGATTTGAAGTTTAGATATGGCCATGCGGATGCCTTTAGGCTGTCGGACTTACAGGAAGAATTCTTCTCTGTTAGGCAGGAAAGCATGTCTGTGACAGAGTATTACACCAAATTGAAGGTTATATGGGAAGAACTTTCTGTCCTTAGGTCAATACCAGTGTGTTCGTGCACCAGATGTACTTGTAATTTGTCCACACAAGTGAGGAAACTTATAGAGAATGATTATGTGATAAAATTTTTAAAAGGTCTCAATGATGATTATGAGGCAGTCAAGTCACAAATACTGTTAACTACCCCGCTTCCAGATATTAACACTGCGTTTGCCATGGCGGTAAAGCTAGAGAGAAAATTGATGTATAGTAGTGGTCAGCTGCAGTTTAATAACAGTCCAACTGCCTTGGTTAGTCACAGAACTCAATCATCATCAGAGGTATCACACCCCTCAGGATCTATATTAGCAGTTCAGAAACCAGTAGGAGGAGGTTATAGGAGGGAGATGCAGAGAGGATATGGTGGTTCAGGCTATAAACGGCCATTCTGTACCTTTTGCAACACACCAGGGCACACTGTGGATAGGTGCTATAAGAAACATGGATTTCCACCGGGATTTAAACAGAAACCACAAGTGAACTATGTCAATGGAGATGAGGAGTTTACTCAAGAAGACGTGATATACCAACATGCTGATGATGGCTCTGTGACGCAGAGCGCAGAATATGCCTGTGTGCCAAGTACACCTCCAATATCACAGGAGCAATATGCGCAATTGATGAGTTTGCTCCAGGAGTGCAACATCATGAACCAGAAAGGAGTGGTTCAGAGGCATGAGGGCACAGAAGGACATCATGCCGTGATGAGTGCTCAGAGTCATTCTGTAGCTGGTAAGCAAGCAGGTAACAATGCAGGTAAGGCTTTAAACTTATGGATTGTAGATTCTGGGGCCACAGATCACATTTGTTGTAGCCTATCCTTGTTTGATTCCTTTGAACCTGTACAATCTTTGCATGTCACTCTTCCTAATAACCAGCTCGTTGAGGTGTCACATGTTGGCGTTGTCACCATCAAACCATATCTCATACTCAGAAATGTGCTTTTTGTGCCTGCGTTTGCTTTCAATTTAGTTTCCCTCAGTAAGCTTGTTGTCTCAGATGGTTATGAAATAATTTTTAAGTCCAAGAGCTGCTTCATACAGGACCAAAACAACAAGAAGATGATTGGTTCAGCTGACCTGCACCAAGGACTCTACTATCTACACACTTCACCTATCCAGCCATCAGCACACTCCACCTCAGCCCTTCCCGTACCTCACCAATCAACTCAACACTCCAAGCATCTTCTTTGGCACTCTAGACTTGGTCACTTGAGTGAGTCAAGGATGAAAGAGATCAATAAAAGGGATCCTGTAGTCCCTATTGCAGATTGCACTTCAGAATGTCTTGTATGCCCTCTTGCCAAACAGAAACGCAATCCATTTCCTTTGTCATCTTCTATATCCAAAGTTTCCTTTTCCCTTATTCATGTAGACATCTGGGGGCCATACAAACATTGTACAATGTATAGACAGAGATACTTCTTGACTATAGTAGATGATTTTTCTCGATATTGCTGGATTTATTTGATGAAAGCAAAATCTGAAACTCAATACATATTGAAAAGTTTCTGCAAGTATGTTCAAGTGCAATTTGATACTCATGTGAAAGTGATTCGTTCTGATAATGGTCAGGAGTTCAATATGTCACATTATTATGCTTCTGAGGGAATAGTACATCAAACTAGCTGTGTGCACACCCCACAACAAAATGGCACGGTTGAAAGAAAACAACAGCACTTACTTAATGTTGCCAGAGCCTTAAAGATCCAATCAAACTTACCACCAAGCTATTGGGGTTTCTGTGTGCAGCACGCAGCATACCTAATAAATATTCTTCCTACTCCTTTGTTGAACAATAATACACCTTATGACCTGCTGTTTAAAAGGGCTCCAGAATATCACCACTTGAGGGTCTTTGGTTGTCTGGCATTCGGCCTGAACACTCAGCCTCACAAAGAAAAATTTGCTCATAGATCTAGAAAGAGTGTTTTTCTTGGGATCCCTGTTAATACCAAAGGTTATATTCTCCAAGACTTGGCCACCAAAGATATTTTCATTTCTAGAGATGTCCAATTCCATGAGAACACATTCCCATTCCAGTCAGTATCCCAACCAGCCTCGACCTATGTCCCTTTACCTCAGCCTGTTTCTCAGGATTCTAATCTGCCCAACACACCCATATTTTCTGATGCCATTACAAATACATCTGACCCGACACCTTCAACACCTCAACATTCACCCTCCTTGCCTCATGTCCCTAGTCCTGCTTTAGCCATGGATCAGCATTTAACTTCAGCTGATGAGTCCCCTATTGAGACTCCTGTTGACATTTCCTCCATCAGCATTGACTTGCCTGTGACTCATCCACTAAGCACCTCCAATACTCGGCCAGCCAGAGAAAAACGAGCCCCGTCTTATCTTAAGCAATACTACTGTAATCAGCTCACTTCCACCACTACCTATCCCCATCTGTCTTCTCCACACCATCTTGAAAATTCCTTCAGCCTAGTGTCTTTGGCTCCACACTACAAAACATATGTTTTAAATCTAAGTCTGCATTTGGAGCCTGCTTCTTATGCAGATGCAGCAAGAGTTCCACAGTGGCAAGCAGCCATGGATGCTGAATTACAGGCCTTGCAGGATAACCACACTTGGGAGTTAATGCCATTGCCCCCTGGCAAGAGACCAATTGGATGCAGATGGGTTTACAAGGTCAAATTAAAGCAAGATGGAAGTGTAGAGAGATACAAAGCGAGGCTTGTTGCCAAGGGATATACTCAGCAGTACGGCGTGGACTACCAAGATACTTTCTCACCCGTAACCAAGATGACAACAGTGAGGATGGTATTGGCATTGGCTGCACGTCAAGGTTGGCATGTACAGCAGATGGATGTCAATAATGCTTTTCTCCATGGGGATCTTAACGAGAAAATATACATGGAGCTTCCTCCTGGTCTAAAGACATCACGGCAGAATTTGGTGTGCAAGCTTCAGAAGAGTCTTTATGGACTGAAACAGGCCAGTCGTGAGTGGAATTCCAAGCTTACACATTTCTTGCTGTCTCAAGGATTTAAGCAGTCCAAGAACGATTACACTTTATTTACAAAGTTTGTAGGCTCTGCGTTGTTAATTCTTTTGGTGTATGTGGATGACATTGTCGTGGCATGCTCTGATTTGTCTGCTATCCATCATATCAAGACTTCCCTGCATTCAGAGTTCAAAATTAAGGATTTGGGGGACCTTAGATACTTCCTTGGCATAGAAGTAGCTAGGTCCCAAGGGGGGTTGCTCATCAATCAACGGAAGTACACGATGGAATTGCTTGCTGAGACTGGTTTTCTTGCGTCCAAACCAGCCAGTAGTCCCATGGAAAGCACTACGAGACTAACTCATGATGATAGTCCTGCACTCTTAGACAAAATGCAGTATAGAAGTCTCATAGGCAAGCTAATATATCTGACCATCACTAGACCAGATATTAGCTTTGCAGTGCAACAATTGAGCCAGTTTTTAGACTGCCCAACTGAGAATCATCAAAGATCAGCGCATAGACTGCTGAGGTACTTAAAAGGAACTGTGGGACAAGGACTTATATTTCCTAGTAGAGGAGAGTTGAGACTACGGGCCTTTGTGGATTCAGATTGGGCGGGCTGCAATGAGACCAGGAGGTCAATTACGGGATATTGCGTTTTTCTGGGTGATGCTTTGATATCCTGGAGAGCAAAAAAGCAGACAACCGTGTCCAAGTCTTCTGCTGAAGCTGAATACAGGGCAATGGCATCTTTGGCATGTGAGGTTCAATGGCTGTTGTACATGGCGGATGATCTGAAGTTGAGTAAGCAGACTCCAGTTGAGGTGTTCTGTGATAGCAAGAGCGCTATGCACATTGCTGAGAATCCCGTTTTTCATGAGAGAACCAAGCACATAGAGATAGATTGTCACATCACTAGAGAGAAGGTGCAGAACGGGACGTTGAAGTTGATGCCTGTAAGATCAGATTTGCAGTTGGCTGATCTATTCACGAAGCCTTTGGACTGTGGGAGGCTGGAGATTCTGATGAAGTCTTTGGGGGCTCTCAACATATATAGCAAGCATAGCTTGAAGGGGGGTGATGAAATGACAGAAGACTTGAGTGACGAAGAGGCTGCAGCAACTGGTGTTTGATGTTGTCAATTGGAGTGTTAGCTGGATGATCGAGGAATTGCAGTACGTGTGGAGATCACTTCCTAGTTGCTGGATTTGCTTGTGGCATGGGCTGAATGTTCACAGAATGGTTTGGAGGATGGTTGATGCAGAAGAAGTCAGGAGTTGGAGCTGCAGCTAAGGAAAGGAAGTTTGTTGGCGTGGTGGCAGTTAGAAGAATAATGGAGTGACTGTTTTGCCCTTAGGCGTGTAGCGAAAGGGCACGGTTAATGAGGGATATTTTAGTAATTTTGCTCCCTGTTCATAATTTCCCGCCTATACTTCTTCTTCCCCGTGGTGTTTCCGTATGCTGTATATATGTAGTAGTTGGTGTGATTGTGAATAGCAGTCTTGACGGTTATTTTTTCCTTTCAATAAAATTCTCTCTACCTTCCATGGTTCGTTCTTTCAGTTCTTCATTGTTTCAACATCGCATTCATTCGCGCTTGATTGGTAGCTTGAGTTTTGATGTTTGAAGTACCAATTTGCCTTTCAATTTGTGTTTGTTGAATTTTATCAAAGGATGTATGCCACCTCCACCACCACCAAACTCAGGCCACTTTCCTGTTTTTTGTTGTGTGCGGCGGAACAACTGAGATTTTTGTTGTGTGCGGCGGAAGAGGAGTACGGAAAAATGGGGTGTGACAATATTTTTGAGACAGATGGAATATGTAAATAACTAATAATCAATCGCATCTAATATAACAAACAGCATCATCAACAATATTACCTCTTGTTATACACAACCATACTCATGTATTAAAAATACACAGGGGTTGTTTTCCAATGACCCATAAATAAAATTGCGTCAAGCTGTGTAGATCAACTGCTACTTCACAATATAAGAAGCGCATCCAATTTAGTAAGTTAGTTTGCTTTATTTCATCATATACCAAAGTCAACAAAGAGTGTATTCTTGACTCCTTAACCAGAAGTATATGAAACTTAACTTTATTTCAGAGAAAAAAAACTTAATTGGATAGAACATTATTTATCTAAGTGACGTCTATTAGAACTTATCCTCCAAAGTAGTTGGCCTGCATTCAAGCTTCAGACATCATGGAGAGATTCTTTCATATCGATGAACAGACAACTGAAACTGAGCAACAGAAGCCAAGAATTGCAGTGTCTGTGAAGATGTTAATATTTCCAGAATATTCGTCACAGTCTTCATCCTCAGATAGTCAGCACATTCCACAAGTGTATCTATTGATATTGATAGCCTGCCTATTGCCATCTCCACATCATCCACTTCTCCATTCTTAACTTCTCCCGCATTCATAGCCAATGTTATCAACTCAGGAGATACCTGTTGAAATAAACAGTAATTTTACTGTGGTTAAAAGTACCCTAATAGCTATTTATTTTTCTGATAAAATATAGATAGAGAGTAGTACCAATAATGTTTTGTCATTTGTGAATAATTATTATATGATTTATAATTAAAGAATAATTGGTTATTTGCGAAGAGTTATATTAAAGGATTATGTTTTTTAAGTATTCATCATCATCATCATTCGTACCCAGTATATCCCGACGACAGCAAAAGCTATCGCTAGGGTCTGGGGAGGGTAAGTGGCAGGCAAACAATACCTCTGTCCCAAAGGATATAGAGTTTGTTTCTAGTGAGACCCCCGGCTCTATATGCACCTGCATAAATGACACAATTTTTCATTAAAAGGACATATCCATTTATCAAGTGGTGATATTCAAATGTTATGATGGAATTACCTTTTGGTTGCCTATAAATATGAATGAAGGTCATCTCTTCACAATGTTCATTGTCTTTACTTATCCATCAAAGTAAACATTAAAGTAAAGGTTAGTGGAGAGAACCCTCAGTTCAAGTTTGAGATTGTCTACATCAAAGTTGAAGTTTCGTTCATTAAAGACGTTTCCGCTCACCAAAACATATAGAGAGATACGCTTCTACTAAACATTCTCCTATAGTTATTGTGAAATGATGATTGTATATGTAAAGACTTAAATTTATAGATCCTAAAAGACTTATCGCTTACCGTACCATGTCGTGTTTAAACTTAAAGAGACTATCGGTAATAGTTATTTATTATCTAATAAAGTATAGACAAGTAACACGTACCATGTCCTGCTGAACCTTGGAGAGGGTATCACTGAGTTCTTCCTCTTCTTCTTTAATCTCAAGCCTCAACGACTTTAACCTTCCAAATTGATCCTCAGTTAAGTCCATTAATGATGCATTTGCAATACTAAGTGCAAGTCCTGGTCTAAACCCAGTAATCCACAAGTAACTCTGCTCGAAAGGGGTTAACCAAGTTGGAGAAAACAGCAGAAAAACATTATCTTGGGCAACCCTTAACTTGGCCTCGTGGTATTCCGTATAATGAGCCAATACCTTACCGATTAGATCTCTGTTTGCCTGTTCATTTTCTTCATTGGAGTTGCATTGTATGCACTGCACCAATTGTTGAAGGTATTGCTCTAGGTTGGTCAGCCATTTTTCGTAAAAACTTCCAAATGTGTTAATGTTAGGTGCTTCATGAGGTTGTGTAATGTTGGGAACCATCTTTGTAGTCCCACTGGATTGAGAATTTTAATATTGGATTCTTGTGTACGTATACATCTATTTATAGTGGATGATGTCGTCAGGACATAGCCCAACTGGTTCAGGACAGGAGTTTTTGAAAGGGACGTCAGAGATTCAATTCTTGTCACAGGCAACAGAGCCTCTTCTCAGCAAGTGCATAGTATGAGAGCTTTCTTGGCCTGTAGGCTTGCCTGCAATGCTGGGGGCTCCTTATGCAGACTACTGTGTAAATGACCAAGCTCCTGCTAGCGGGCCGTTGGGTATCTGATTTATATCCCTACACTAACTTTAAGACTGGATGTGGCAGGGACCTTTACTGGTTGTGGTTCAACCTTTATTTATAGTGGCTGATGAAAAGCTGACCCTTGAATATTCCATATTAGCCCAGAATTTTTGGAAAGGGCAACTGTGGGAGAAGTGCAAGAAACAGCCCATGCCTTTTGTCTCCAGATATTGTTTTCGACAATACATTGTTCGCTTTGGACAAGTTGGCTCCTCCATGAAGTTTAAGGTTTTCTTCCTCGTTAAGCAGCTGCGGCGGCCATCGTTCGTTCCTTGTGGGAATTAGAAACAGAGTAACCATCACAGTAAACATTTTATAGGGAAAAAAAATATATGTATAGTAATCTTTGGTCTCAAAAATATTTTCACAGTTTTACTTGAGTACCGTTTAAATAAACTATACGCAAGTCAAACTGATAATATTTCTGAATATAAAGAGCATAAGTTAATTAATATAACAATAAAATAAGAGTAGTGAAAAAAGTGGAAACATTATTAACAAATCCTTTGCATTTTTTCTTGATTATTAATAGTCACGTTGGCTTATTGTTAATTATATGTGAAGTTATTTATAATGGCGCAACATTCTAATCTTTTTTTAGCACACATTATAATGTTTATCATGAGGGCAAACCCTTATTGATAATAACGACAAGTGTTCTCACGGCCAGTTACGGTCAATATTGCTGAACTCCACAAATGGCATAGGTCGCTATCTGAAGACTCACTTCAGCTACTAAGTTCTAATTAAACATTTTTAGTCCGAGCGGTCCATGAGACACATATCTCTTTGCTTTCCTACTGTCCACAGTATTATAACAGTGTTATACATGGCATCTATACCAGCTAGTTCTTTTAACTCTTTTGTATGATGTATGCGGGTGTGAATGTCTACATATATGTCTCCACACACACATATATATGTATATATACACACACACACACATATATATATATACGTATATATGTAGATATATGTGTGTGTGTATGTATGTATATATGTATATATAGAGATATAAATATATTTGGTCAAGACTTCGACCTCGACCATCGATAAAATTTCGGAACGGTTCTGCATTTGAGCGCTATAGAAAAAGAAGTAGATATATTTGACTCTGAAATCATTTTTCCCGTTAATTTTGATGATAAACAGTTTTATCTATTAAAATTATGATATTTGCTATAAGTTGTTCTTACACTATGGATTATGTTTTATCTTACAGCCAGCTGTTAATGATCGTTGCTTAAAAGAAATAAAAATATAAAAGAATGTCGATTGAATGAATGGGTTAATAAAGCCATCTTGCTTAGATATATATATTTCTGACACAAAATTTCCGGCCGGCATCATCAGTAGCTACCGCCATTGTGGGTTACGACAAAAATATACAGAGATAGATTGGATTATAACATGCGTGTTGTAAGTTCTAGCAAGTCTAGGTCTATAACATATTCGTTGATTGCTGTCTATGCAGTATACGAGGAGCCTCCGTGTAATTTATACAGAATTTGTTTTCAAATATATACAAAAACGATATGAATTATCAGTTAAGGCAAATAAACAAATCCAACAATCTTCATGCTAGTCCAAATTGGGTACAGCCCAAAAATGAAAATTTTGTCTATTTCAGTTGAAATGGTCTTTTCAGTTTCTGACGAATCAAACTTAAGAGTAAAGATTAGCCTCACTGAAGGTTTATTTTTTCCGTGGCTTATGAAATTTATCTTTAAAGTCTTCGTTATTTATTTAAGTGTTGAAGGCCGTCATTGGTTTCTATTTCTAATGGAGTTAAAGACACATTCTTTCTTGAATTTGGAATATGATAGAACAAAGCAAAAATGACTCAATAAATTGGTTGCTCTTCTTATATTGTGAAGTAGCAGTTAATCGACACAGTTTGACGCAATTTTCATTATGGGTGATCCAAAAACAACATGTGTGTGTTTCTAACACATAAGTATGGTTGCTTATATCCGACCTCTCATACCTCGTTATAGACAGGAGTCTCTAAAATAATAGGATAATATTGTTGTTGTTGTTGAAGGCCGTCATGAGATTAGCCTTCAATTTCTTCTAACCACACCATGAGATTCGGGTTGGGATCTCCTCACCTCTACTTTTCTCACCCCCTTTGTGACCACGCGACATGTGGCAGCAAGGGAGGGTGGTGAGGCTAGATGAGGGTCACCTGCATCCAGTCTCACCATCTCCCTTGCTGCCACGTGTCGCACGGTCACGCATCACCGCACCACCTTGCGGTGAGGGGATCCTATCCCATGAGATTCACCTCAATCACATGAAAGGCCCAGATGGGAGTGACATCAAACCAACTCTAACTTTCTTAAAGGTAGAGCTCCTTGTCTGTGACTTAAATCAATAGCCGAATATCTACCCTGGTCATTTCTGCAAATGATTGACTAATTAATCCATTTGGGTTCAGGTTTTTCCACCGTCCTTTCTTTCCCCCTTAAACTATAGTATTTCATATGATATGGTCTACGGTCAACATGTTTCGGTCTACGTCTATGTTAGAAGTTACCCAAATTTTCGGAATACTACAATTAGATCACATCTTTTAAGTTTAACTAAATTTAATGTAAAGTTATAATATCCAAAGTGTTGAGAAACATGTGTATTCATCCACAACATTTTCAGAATAAATGGGAGAAAATATTACAAAATTTTGATTCTTTCATGGCTTAATGGGACATGATTCTTGTCAAGTGAGATTTAGTTTATGTTGCAAAGATACTTTAAAAAAGAAAAAATTATTTGCTTTTTGGGGCTTAGAGATGAACATGGTGTTATGGTGTTCGTGAAAATGATGCGATTATTACTACTCGGTTTAGAGACAAATGATGGAATAAAGTAAAATGAATCATTAAATTGGTTGCGTTTCTTATATTGTGAAATGACAGTTGATCGACACAGCTTGAGCAATTTTTATTATGGGTCATCGAGAAACAACATCTGTGTATTTCTAATACATGAGTATGGTTGCATACATCCGACCCTCTCATACTCCGCCATAGACGGAAACCTATAAGACAATAGAGTAATGTTGTTGTTGTTTATTTCCCATTCGTTGAAGGATGTGATGCAGTGATACCAAAAATAAACGTAAATACAGTACCTTCGAATGTAACTGGATGCTTGGACTATTTTAAACCATTATTGTAATTTTGACTTATAATTTTGACTTTAATCATCTTTAGATTTTTTTAATTTATATGTGACTCAATAAGTTTCCGACAATAAATTAAATATATAATATAAGAGATTCAATATGATGTTTATTTTATTGACGACAGAGCATATCTGTTACTGTATATCCCACGCAAGTTTCAAAATTTCATGTTTTACTCTTAATATTACATTAAACTTTAGTAGTTCTTTTTTAAATCATATTAAAATTATAGTGTTGTTGCATTTTCTTTACTCCTTTTTTCCAATAATGGCCCCTTACAATGGAGTACATAAGAAGAAACGGATGCGGATATTAGCCTTTCCCTATCAATTTTAATGAGAATCATGCAATGAATGAAATTTTTGTTTAGCTGCATCCTTTTTTTTTTTTTTCTACCACCAGCCAAATTGGTGAGTTCAAGGCTTTGATTATGTAAGATCCATAAGGTGTTTGGTTGGAGGGTTTACGAGTAAAGGAATAGGTAATCCCATTAAAGATGTTTGTTTGGAGAAATGGAGGGTATGTGTTTCGGTTCGATATCCAAATATTTAGTAATGGATATCGTTTTTTGATATACCAACCCATTGTCTATCAATATGGGGGAATGAGGGGATGGCCGGTCAACGCCGCCGGCCACCATCCGCCGCCTCCGGCCGGCGGTCCGCTGCCACCAGTTGATCACTATTCCAGCCGGTCAAATTTTTTTGTCCATTATTCCGGCTGCCCACATTCGATACCCATTTCAATTTCAATATGTTTCAAACACCGTCAATGTCTATCATCTCATCCCCAATTCAATACCAAACAACTATCACTTTTAGATCCAAACTCATATACTCCAAACACATATCATGTCATACTCATTTCGATTCTGATTCCGATACCAAGTGCGAACCAATCTAATAAAGATGGATTTTTGTTTGTTCAGCTCTTGTATGAAGGTAAGTCATTCATATGTTGTTCCAATTTCATTTTCTTTCCCATCATATGTACAATAAAATAAAATATTAACAATATCAAACTCAGCTGGACAAGAATCATACTACAACAACATTACCACATTGCCTTAGAGACTCCTGCCTATAGCAGGGTATAGGAGTTGGTTGTACGCAACCATACCCATGTGTTAGAAACACATAGATGTTGTTTCCCGATGACCCATAATGAAAATTGTGTCAAGCTGTGTCGATCAACTGATACTTCACAATATAAGAAATGCATCCACTTTAGTGAGTCATTTTGTTTTATTTTATCATATTCTAAAGTTAAAAACGAATGTATCATTGACTTCATTAGAAATGGAATCATACGATCCGTCTAAATCGTTACTTCCCTAACTAAATTCACACTTAAGTAGCTGCAGACATACTAAAATTAACACCACTTAGCTGTAAAATTTTTGTATTTGTGTGTCTCTATATATACATATATGTGTATATACACACTCGTACATATATTCCCCTAGTCTCATTTGCTCCCATCCTTGGACAGAAATGAGCAAATCTTAAATTTATCAATCATTGAATAACCCTAAATTAGATGTATGCATAGATTCCCTTTTATTACCAAAACAAAAACAAAAAACAGTGAGAATAATATAAAAGCAATGTAGCAACTGCCAGTGAGAAAAAAATCCCAACAATATGAACAATGACCGCACACTGGGGGGGGGGGTGCACTCACTACAAATATAAAAGTATTCCGTAGACTTTACTTTTCTCAAACATAAAGCTACCTATGGTTGTGCATGCTTAGCACAAACTCACGCTAATTATGGTGATTAAGAGTTAAGTAGGAGTCTTAATGATGTCATAAATGCCTCGTTGTCGGCTGATAATGAAAGATTTGAAATAATATTAGGAATAGTTAGGACAAATCCTTCATGTTCACTTTAATTTCGCAAACGCTTAAAGGTAGAGATGACAGAATGTTTACCAATTTGACCATTGCTGAAGCAAGTACTGATAAATAAATAAATATATATATATATATAATATATAACGTAAACGTAAGAAAATGATTGATTTATACAGCTGACTATGTGAAGAAATGATTGAGTGTTGTTATTGTAGGTAAAATGGGGTGTATACATAGATGTATTTAAGAATGTAAATATGAGTCCTCAGAGTGTTTAGTGAGTTTGTATACATGTATATGTCTCTGTATGTAAGTATGTTAGAGTGTCGGTAGTGTTTGAAAAATTATTTTTTCAAAGAAAAAGAAAGGGGGTTTGATAAATTATATTAAACAAAACCAGGTATTGTTCACCCTCCCTACCGAATCCAACAAGCTCCGAATATGATAAGTAGAATGTCAACACAGTGCGAATAATATAATAATTTTATATACAGTGTCAGGCATTTCTATACTACAACAACATTACTCTATTGTCTTAGATGCTTTCGACTATGACGAATATGAGGGATCGAATGTACGCAACTATATCCATGTGTTAAAAACACACAAAAGTTATTTTTTGATGATCCATAATTAAAACTACGTCAATCTGTGTCGATCAACTGCTACTTCACAAAATAAGAAGTGCAACCAGTTTGGTGAGTCATTTTGTTTTATTTAATCATATTACAAAGTTAAGGAAGAATATGTCTTCAACTCAATTGGAAATATAAATCAGTTTCAGGCATTTCTATAATTTCCGTCATTCGGCCTTAATATTTCGGTGGGTAAATGTGAGGGCATGGGCTGTATTGCACGACGATTTATATACTAATTATTCTTTACATATAATTACCTTTGACTCCGTATATTTGGTAAAAGAAGACATTAAGAAATGACAAAAATAGAAGAGATTTCATCATATGAAAAGTTGTAAGAGACGAAAGGATTAAGGAAACGCCGGAGAGCAGGAGAAGGGGTGGAGCATAATGTGATATAGACTTGTATTATATGGAAAATGAGTTTCGAGAAGATGATGGCATATTAGGAATCACATACCGACAATGGAGGTACTTCTTGGTCAAAAAATTATAACTTTTATGTGCATATAACGTTATATGTTTCCATTTTCAATAGATTAAAGAACACACTCTTTTTTAATTCTGAAATGTGATGGAATAAAATAAAATGACTCACTAAATTAGATTATGAAGTAACAGTTGATCGACACAGCTTGACGCAATTTTCATTATGGGTTATTGGGAAACAACTTTTTTGTGTTTATAGTACATATGTATGATTGCGTAGATCCGATCCCCCTATCCTGCCATAGACGAGAGACTCTAAAACAACGGGTAATGTTGTTGTACCTATAACATTATAATTTGTGTTTTAAATTTTGTGTAAACTTTATAATGTAGTTACTACTCAACCCTACTATTAGTTATCATCATTATTATTATTGTTATTATCATTATTATCATTATTTTATTACTAACTCCTCTAGCTAGTAGAAGGTACCTACCAAGACCAACTTCTTCTTCTTTCTTTTTTCCTATTAAAAAAAAAGGAAAAAAAAAACAAAACCAACTCAAAGAGTAAGAGAAACGAAAACTTTTAAAATCACTCTCTCTGCCTTTCGCTTTTGGTTTCTGCTAAACGAAAGTTGTTACAGATGGAAACAGACATACAAAGAATATTTCGGAAGCATAGCCATGAAGTTAGCTCAATGAAAATCCCATTTCACCAAATCTTCCTTAAACAAATCCCAAATCCACTTATACATTGATAATTCCTCTGTATTTTCCCCTTCTATATCTCTTATATTTCCATGTATTTTCGTCTGATCTTTCCACTTAACAACTTCTTTTCTTCTTTCTCATGCACCCACTCCGCCGTAAAACTCCTCTGTTTTTGTCATTTAGAATGAAAGGTGGTAATCGGAAGAACAATAATCTTTCCATTTTTGTAGTTGTCTTCTCTGTATTTCTTTTTGGATATATAATGTACAATGAAGACGTGAGATCAATTGCAGAATTCCCGTTTTCAAGTCCAAAATCCCAAGAAATTCAAGAAGACCCCACTAGTGTTACAAATCACAGCAAGAACTTAAGTTTAGAAAACAGAATCAATGATGAGAATCCAGGTGGGCTGGTCAAGAATTCAAGAACTATAGTGGAAAAAGAAGTAGAGGGGTCTGATAATTTGGAAGAAAAGCAAGAAAATGTGATCTTGAAATCGAACATAGTGAAGGAGGAGCAAGAACAAGAAGAAACAGAGGAAGAGGAGAAACTTGAGTTGCCTGTGGAGAAGGGAGAGAATGATGATGAAGAAGGAGTCGAATTGCCACCGGAAGAATGTGATTTATTCGCTGGAGAATGGGTTTTTGATAACACTTCTCATCCAATTTACAAAGAGCCCGAATGCGAATTTCTCACTGCTCAAGTGACTTGCTTGAGAAATGGGCGGCAAGATTCTCTGTTTCAGAACTGGAAATGGCAGCCTAGAGATTGTTCTTTACCCAAGTAAGAATCTTCGATTTGATTTTTTTATGATGGTAATGAGTTATTGATCAAAAGATTTGTGATTTTTTTTTTTGTTTGATTTGAAGGTTTAAAGCAAGGTTGTTACTTGAGAAGCTGAGAAACAAGAGGTTAATGTTTGTGGGGGACTCGTTGAACCGAAATCAGTGGGAATCAATGGTTTGTTTGGTTCAATCAGTTGTTCCTCCTGGCAGGAAAAGCTTAAACAAGACCGGTTCTTTATCGGTTTTTAAAATCGAGGTATTCTAAAATGATTACTCATTAGTTTTATCCTAAAAAGCAATCACGATGCTCATATGTAGTCTAATCATTGTTCACCTTTGTTTCATTATGATGTTTTTCCCCACATGTTCATTATCACATTATTTGATATTTATCGGCCATTTAAGCATAATTCACTTGATCCGTTTATATTGACAAACAAACTATGTTTTTTTTTTAATTTATAAAAAAGTATCTCTGTTATACTTTGTTTTGTTCTTTTCTAAAGTGTACATGTTGGGAGAAATATTTACCTAAAGTTGGTGAGGTGGTTGTAACTTATAGATATACTTTAATACCAATTTGCAAAAGCTAAATTAGTGGGTTAGTTTACCAATCCTAAGTTGCATGCTTTGTGATTATTTTGCAGGATTATAATGCTACAGTGGAGTTCTACTGGGCCCCATTTTTAGTAGAGTCAAACTCAGACGACCCAAACATGCATAGTATATTGAACCGGATCATCATGCCAGAATCAATCAAAAAGCACGGCAAGAACTGGAAGAATGTTGATTACCTCATCTTTAACACCTATATTTGGTGGATGAATACTTTTTCCATGAAAGTTCTGTAAGTATAACCACAAATTCCATAACATATTACATAGAGAAAAGGTGAGATGATTTGATCGTACATTTACTGAATGGTGCCAATGGTTATCAATCAGGCGAGGTTCATTCGACCAAGGAGCAACAGAATATGAGGAGATTGAAAGGCCTGTAGCTTACAGAAGAGTTCTAAGGACATGGTCTAAGTGGGTCGATAAGTATATTGATCCGAGTCGCACGCAAGTTTTCTTCATGAGCATGTCTCCTCTCCACATCAAGTAATGATTTTGCCAATCTTCCTCTTTTGTTTCCTTTGCTTCAAAGCTAATCTAAGTATATCTATCAACAAAAAGGCTGTATATTTTATCATGATCCACACCACAAATAGCGAGTCATGCTATTAGTAATTACTTCTTTTAAGTTCAACTCTTTACACATGTCATGCCAACAACACATTAGTTACGCTTTCTGTTCCAAAAAATTTTATCACAGTTTGATTTTAGATATAGAGCCGGAGGTTTCGCTGGAAACGAACTCTCTATCTTTTGGGATGAAGATATTGTTTGTCTTCCTCTCACATTTCAAGTCAAACTATGACAATATTGTTTATATCAGAAAGAATATAATATATATCACACGAATAACTAGTTATTAATTAGTTTCTTAATCAATGAGATGTATACCAATAAGTTGAAATGTGACATGCAAAGTGGTGGAGGGGTCATGTTTAAATACATATTATCATTATACTCAAACTATAGAAACAGTCTCTTTCATAAAGCATACGATAAAGATCGCAAAGTAATCGGCTCCTCTCTGAACCCTGTGCGCGTGAGAGGGAACGACCTTGTTCGTCCAACCTTTATTGCTCAAAGAAAAGCTAGGCAAACTATTTCAAATTTGTGAGAAAAAATAAATATGCAGTTTCTTATCTCAATTTTTTTTTGTTGTGATATGAAAAAAGGAGCTTGGATTGGGAAAATCCAGATGGGGTCAAATGTGCTTTGGAGACGACTCCAATTTTGAACACATCTATGCCGTTGAATGTGGGTACGGACCGTAGGCTATTTGTGATAGCAGCAAATGTAACAAAATCTATGAAAATTCCGGTTTACTTCCTGAATATCACCACTCTATCTGAGTACCGGAAAGATGCACACACCTCCGTCCACACCATCCGGCAGGGGAAGATGTTGACGGCGGAGCAGCAGGCGGATCCGGCGACCTATGCTGATTGTATACACTGGTGCCTTCCAGGTTTGCCTGACACGTGGAACGAGTTTCTTTATACCAAGATTATTTCTCGGCCCTAACACAAAATTATAACATTTTCTCACGTATACTGTATTTTTTTTTGGTGTTTTTTGCTTTTTAATTTTCTGATGTTGATATTGTTTTTTGTAAGAATTTGATACCAACAAAAGATGAACGTATCAAATTTCCTATATGGAATTTTGTATGATAAATTGGTGCAACTGTATCTACTTAAATATTGTTTAGTACATAATATTCCTTCTGACAGTTCCCTTAACTTCAGTTACTCGTTTTTGGTGTTTAAAGGAAACAAAAAAAAAAAAATAAAGAAGAATAAGAATTGGGTAACTGAAGATTACCAATTACTTATGATAAGATTTGATTCAATAATAGTAGTCATATTTCTTGCGTAATATATAACTTTATATCATCCAACATTTAATGGTTCGTTGTACTTGTGAAATTGAGTCTATTAGTTGTGTAACTTGTGTTGCAGTCGTCCACCTAGGTGTTAACGAACCGAGCCAACCGAATACAAGGTTTTCAAATTAGGATTTGTTTTGCTAAACAAATATTAAAATTGATTTGAGTTCGGCTCGATAACACTATAACTGTTTAAATGAGTCAAACAGTTCGTGAATAGTTCGACTCGTTTTAGCAAACAGACCCAAACATCTGTTCGAATTCGGCTCATTTACAGACAATTGCCAAACGAATACGAACCAACTCGAACCAAACTCAAATAGTTCACGAATTGTTCGGTTCGTTGAACATCTCTAAGTACACCACATTGGCCGAAAAGATTGGACGACTTTATAAAGATTGAACCCATCACTCATCCAGCTCTTGTTATGGACTCAACATGCTATCATACATAACATTGTCGTAACTAGTTTTATATTAAATATTAACTTAGGACATCGAGTCGATAAATATTGTTATTTGATAGAATACGCTTTTAGGTCATATAGAAGAAAGAAAAAGTGCAAGGAGACCACGTTTACACCAAATACAACAACATTTAAGTGTTTTTTCCACTATATAAGTCAACTATATAGATCAATCATTTCTCTTGCGTTTTATTTTTATTTCATTTTTTTTGTTTTTGTTTTTGACTCGTAACATAAATATTATTTTCTTGATGTGTCTCCTAATAACTAATGTAGAATATGCGCCTATACATCTTTCAAAACTATTATAACTACGATTCAATTTTAAAAATCTAAAATTCTCACTTAAATTTTATTGTCTTTCTTATGATCTATCACACGTTTACAGCAAATGTGTTGTTATATAAAGTAATGAAATAGAATGATCTTAGGACACTTCTTTGAGGGAACCAAAGTTGTTCACCCATATAAAATCAACTAAACTGCTGTTACTTATGCATTCATAATATAATTATCGACAAATCTCTAAAAGTGAAATCAATTCGCAAAGCAACGTATACGTTTGTTTTGACAAACATCGATGCGAGTTTTATTGGAATATCCCAAATGCCGAGAATCAATACAATTTCGTTGAATAATTAAAAGTCCCATACTATGTGTCTATAACTTTTTTATACTCGATACTGTTTCATAAAATTCAACCAAATTTTTACGGTTCCTGTTATAACTACTAGGAGTAGTTATTTTATATTTAATTGAATAAAAATAAATAATGGGTGAACTTCATATTTTCCTTTACGTACAACTAATTCGCTAATAACTAAACATTATGCCATCAATCTCTTACTATATTTAAAAAAAAATAACCACTAACATACCTAAAAGTAGCTAGACTAGTATTTACCCTCCAGTATAATAACAAACAACAGCAACAACATTACCCCCATTGTCTTAGAGGCTCGCGTCTATGACGGAGTATGAGGGGTCGGATGTACGCAACCATATTCATGTGTTATAAAAACATACAGTATTTGTTTCTCGATGACACATAATGAAAATTGCGTGTCGATCAACTGATACTTCACAATATAAAAATCGCATGTAATTTAGTGAGTCATTTTATTTTATTTTATTATATTTCAAAGTTAAATAAGAATGTGACATTGACTTCGTTGAAAATGAAAACTCATTGTAATAATAAAATTACTATTAATTTAGAACGGACGGATCAACACAAAGTTGGAATTATTAACGTTCAAACGAGTTGGACCTTTACCAAAAACACGAGTTGGAAATATTACCGTTCCACCAAGAGGGCAGAAAAGCGGATCAAGAAACAAAGTTGAAAATTGGAAATATTACCGTTCGACAACAAGAAAATAATCGGGAAAGACCAGATTCAGACGCTTCTCTCCTCATTCATAAGAAAAGCTTCATCAGAAGTATGAAAAATTGAATGTAGGAGGAGACGAGTAGGCGATCAAAAATCGCGGCGGCACCAAGATGTTGGGCAAATTATTCAAAAAGCCAACTACTCCTCCGTCTTCTCAGGTAGTATTAATTACACTTTTGCAGTATTGTTCTGTAATGATCTAATCAGAAAATTCCCGCCGTGATTCTTGACTGCCGAGCAAATATTCCTCGCTGTTATTGTTTTCGATATTCGGAAATTTGTTACATGTTTCTATGATTTCTGATCCAATTATTACATTTTTTTATCTATGTTACTGTTTTGATGATTATTTAGATGCTCTATTGCTTCAGATAATCTTCTTCAGTACGTAGCTAAATTTACTTTCCCCCCTTCAAATTTCTTGGCTTCTTGGATGGTGAGATGTTTTTGGAACTAGTTTGGACAGCCGTCCTTTAAAGCTAATATCAAGATAGTTTTCATGTTAACATGGTGCGATCAAGAAAAAGACCCTTCGTTTTATTGGAATAGGAGTAACCTAGGGGAAAGGTTATTGGCATCAATTAACCATCCAAGTTTTTAGGTTTTGAATAGCATTTGACATTCTGGAATTGCCTTATCCCCTCCCCTCCCCTCCCCCCACCCCCGCCTTTTGTTGTGCTTTCTGAACTTATGTCTTGTGAGTAGATAACGTTCTAGTTTCTACCTTTGGAGTCCAAAGGGTTCAGTACTTTTCCACAAAAAGATGAGGAGGTGGAGGAAATTGTTACGGCTGTATTGGCAACCCTCTATAAGTTTATTTATTTCGTTTTATTTTTGTAATTTATTTAGTTTCTCAGAATGTGTGAGTTTATCATGTAACTCGTAGTTTTTCAAACATACACTCGATGCAAATTTCTCCCTGTTTTGCAGGAGATCCACATGTAAGCTTAATTACTAATCGGTATATGCTTTTTCGTCTTCCTTCAGCATACTCCAATGGAGCGCATTCCAGGAAATGTCACATTTCGTGTTTCTGCCCACTATGGAATTCCATCTACAGCTTCCAATCTTGCATTTGACGCCATTCAATGTCTTGTGGCTGTAGGAACTTTGTAAGTTCATGCCGCTTACCTATCAATTATAGTGACTTCTGATTTCAGTGTGTATGTTTTATAATGTTACTTATTTTCAAATTCTCAGTCAAAAGACTGAATGTTAGAAGAGCTCCACGCTATGTCATGCATTTTGTACAAATGAGGGCTTTTCAAAGTCTAGTGTGTGGTTAACAGATTGAGTGAGCTATTGATAGCATGTTAGAAGTCTGCATTTGATCTATGTTTGGAAATGGGAAGTGATGTCCCGTGTGCAAGTCAGTAATAGCTAATCATCATGTTTGATAGATTTTAATATAATGCTCCTAACTCTTTGCATTGATGAGAGGAGTGAGCATAAATAATTGGAAAGTGGACAGTAACAATAACAACTTGATTTGAGCCAGAGGAAGTTCCCATTGTATATTGACTTTGATGCGCAATCTACACATAGATTTTTTTGGATGTACTGGTTTTGTAATGTAAGAGTTCTGCCAATTCAATCAAGGACATCAAATTTGGTAAGATTATCCGATTTCAACATTACATGGTCTTTAGAACTAGGATTTAGCTTTAAGAATAATCTGTAATGGACTGCTTGAAAACATGGTGCCTAAAACCCCCTGAAAGCCCCAAGTCAATTGTTTTACCACTGGTTGGTCTTCGTCACGCTTTGTTTACTTCTTAGCACTTTTCTTAGGCTATCTATGTTATTTATGAGGACAGTAGGTAATTGCCTCTTTGTAGCCTTATGACTTCATTTTTCCGCTATTCTCTGCTTCCTATGAGCATATCATGTTTCTCAGCTTAGCTATGGCTAATCTCCTTATTTATAAATATCCTTCGGACCTGACTTTATACGTTGATGGGTATGGCTTGAAAAGCTTATAATCTTGACAAACAAGTGAAGGCACCTACATAAAAGATTTACCAACCTGGTATGAAATCATGGATCGTTAGGGTACTTTCACCATTGTAGGGGAGCAAATGAAATTTTAGATTGATAGTTGATTGATACAACTTCAACTACACTATTTCAACTGAAGGTTTTGATTTAATTAGTTTGGAATTTTCTGGCCCTTCAAAATGCATGCAGTACCTTTTTTGTTTATTTTTTTCTTTGAATTGGTAGAGGCATGAAATGATGGAAACAAAGTAGTTTTGGTTGTATTTACATGAGAATGCAGTGATCTTTTGGTTTGTACACTACTTGGTTGCCATCAGGGTTTTGAAATTCTGGTTAGGAGATGGATTATGAGCAAGACAGGTAGTAATGAATGTATATTTCAATGGCCACGAATGAAGGCGTTGAACTTGTGTCAGTTGGGCCAAATCCAGTTGCTTCCTTACTAGATCTGTTGTGCTTACCAGCAAGCCTAGATATGAGTAGGGAACAAGAAAAGGTAGGCTTTCTTGATTGGACTTGGTTCTCACCCATCGCATGACAAGCATTAGGATGAACTGGAGTCTTAGGCGGGTGCTTCTTTTTAATTCATTTGCTTTTGATTGTGAACTCTCCATTGATGCGTCTTAGGGTGGTTTGCCTTGCGGCGTGAAAAGGCAGCTGAAGTCTTAATTAGTTATTTAGGATTTTGTTAATTAAATTGACCGCTTGGTTTAAGTTGGTGGGTAAAATAATACCCTCCCTGTTCTTTGTGAGATTTGCCTGGGAACTACTAAGTTTAGCAGACACTAATAATAGTTGAACCTCCCTTTGTACCACGAGGTCCCCGGAGTGGTGGTGTTCCTGCTGTCTGGATATCTGTTGTTCATATGCTTACAGCTAAGGCCGTCTCGGCTGCCCTTCTTGTTGCCTTTTATGTCAGCAATCATGTCCTTTTGCCACCTTAAAGTGAAATTTTCTGCATTTGTTTGTGACGCTCTTTCATCTTTCAAGCGGGGCTGTTCTTCTCTCATATGGACAAAAAATGTTTGTTAATTTCTTTTTGTTCTCATAGTTATTTTTCCATTTTCGTTTGGGTTACAAAACCAAATGTTAGGGATGGAAGGATTAAAGTGATCGGCGGCAACAACATTGAAGGTCTTCTGATGTCTCCTAAGTCCGTGCCGTTCAAACATTTGGAGGTTTGTGGTGTACTGCTTCAGACTTCTGCATTCGTTGTGCAGTTCTGCCTACTCACTTCCCTCATATGCTATATCTTTTGTTGTATACATTTTGCAACAATTGGTTGTTATACTTACACCGCTTGAATAAAATTCTGGCTTCATACTAAATCCCCCCAAACCATTTGACTCCTTTCCATGAATAACACTTTTCTTCTTTCGGATGCTGTTAGATTTTGAGCAAACATTGTGTGTGTTTTATTCTTACTTCAGTATTGTTAGATTTCTATCTATTGATTATCAACACAAAAGGAAAGTGCTGCTTGATTTTGAAATGCCAATCTGTTTGAAAGGACTGGCGTTGCAATAGGTCTTTTCCTGTTGATCTTTGACTTTGTGTTGATTATGGATACTCTTTTTTTCCTGCCTTCATTTCTACAATTTTTTCCTCTTGACTGATATTCTTCTCATTACTGGTATTGTTTTTTCACTGGGTCTAATTCAGTTTCTGCAAAATCAAGGCTTTCTCGTGAGTGTCTCCAATGAAAATGAAATTCAGGTACAAGGTTAGGCAGTTTATGCATCACAATCCATATTGTGGGTCTTTTTTTCTTTGTATTTGACTCTTCTTTTATGGCTGATATTGATTTACCTTTGTCAGGTTTGGGATCTAGAGAAGAGGTGTATCTCCTCCAATTTATTATGGGAATCCAATATAACAGCTTTCTCTTTAATCTATGGCACCCAATTCATGTAAAGAGTCAAAGGACCATTTTCTGGGTTTTAATTAAGCATAGGTCGACTCAAGTTGAAGTGATTTGCACTTAGCATAATTTTGTCACTGTGTGTTGTCCAGGTTTGTAGGGGATGAGTACGGATTTTGTCTGTGCTGAAGTTTGATGCTGAAGAAGGGAAAATCCATCAATTACCCTATCATATACCTGCAAATCTTGTAGCTGGTAATACAGTGCTCCTATTGCAGACTAAATAACATGAATTACCTAATCTTGAATCCATCAATTACCTTATCATATACCTGAAAAACTTGTAGCTGGTAATATTGCTAAGCTTTGAGTATAGGGTTCCCTTGAAGTATCTAGGAATATGAAAAAAGAATTTTTATTAATTCTTAACATAGGTTATAAGGTCGTACAGGGTTTATGCTAGAGATTTGTCCATTTAATTCTTGAGATCTCTATGCTGATGCCCAACTTTTTTGCATTATCTTGGTTTCTTTTCTCGTACAAGCTTAACTTTCTTCTTTATTATGGGTCACCGAATATTTGTGCTATTAAAGGAAGAGCCATTTTAAGGGGAAAACGTCATGGCCTATGATTGATCAATTGAGCTATGCTTATCTCAGCTAGTGTAGTATCACTTTCTTTTAACAACGTTGATAATTGTATATGTTTCTTTGCTTCACATACTCCTCATGAACTTATATGTTTTCTGTGATGTTCTTTGATTGGTTCTCTTGGCAGAGATGGCAGAGATTTCTTTCTCGTATAATCAGTCAATTGTTGGTGTCCTTCCTCAGCCTTCATCAACAGGAAACAGGTAATGTAAACTTCTTAAGTTAAACTTCTTAAATTAAACTTCTATTCAGTGTGTCAGTGTTGCAGAAGAATGAGGCAAGATAATTATGATTTTGTTCTTTCTCAATATTATCTGGGCTCTGGATGCCTGAATACTTATATCGCGCATTTCAATCTGTTAGTAGCTAATTTGAAACAAAAAAATTTGGATTTTTCACTTTCTTAACATTTTAAGTAGTTGCTCAATTTTCTAGCCTTTGAAGTCTTTGTTTGCTCGTAATCCTTTTTTATTTTTTAGTACACAATTTTAATGGCATCTTTTTTTCTCTCTCTTTATTGTTTCTTGTTCTATTCCTATTTGCAAATTGGCAATCAGTTGATTCAACAGGTATTGTTGGTTAATTTGCTTAGTGTAGTAAAAGGAGTAGCTGCAGTAGTGTTTTTATCGAATCTCATGCTTTACTCAAGTTACTATTTGAGTTTTTGTTTCCCACAAATCTTGTGTGAGATAGTTAGTGAAAGCCTTCTTCATTATAATGCTTCATGTGTGATTTTTTTTTTTCTCTTTTTCCCCCTTTCTTTTAATGTCTGAGAGCATATCTGGTTCAAAGTGAATAACATTACTTTGCAGGGTGCTGGTTGCATATGAAAATGGGTTGATTATTCTCTGGGATATTATTGAAGATAGAGCCATTCTTGTTAGGGGTTGTAAGGATCTAGAGCTGAAGGATGAGATGCTGACTGGAAATTTAAATGATGAGGGCCATGGGCATGGTGATGATTTATTAGATCATGAACAAGAAGGAAAGGAAATAAGCTCTCTCTGTTGGGTTTCTTCGGATGGGTCCATTATTGCTGTTGGTTATGTGGATGGTGATATTTTGCTATGGAATTTATCAGTTTCTGACTCCCGCAAGGACGAGCGAATGCAAAAGGCATTGAATAAAGTCGTTAAGTTGCAATTGTCTTCTGGGGAGAGGCGACTACCTGTTATAGTTTTGCACTGGTCTCCTAATACAACACGAAATGATTGTAGAGGCCAGCTTTTTGTTTATGGTGGCGAGGAAATCGGTGCTGAAGAAGTTTTGACGGTATGCTGTAAGCTGAAATTTGTTTTTCTTTCTTTTGGGCTAATTTTTAGTTGCAATTATCATAATAATTCATATCAAAATTGTAGCAAAAGCATTCTCCAGCAACTTTCATCTAGTAACATTCTTAAATAACACTGTCATCACATGATACATGATTAGTATCATGTCAAGTGTTTTCTCGCATGCTCTCTTTCTTACTATTTTTTATTTGAGCGACTCTCCCTTTCAATATTGGTTTGACACGAACCTGTTTTGCTTTTTTCTGCATCAGTTGTTCCTTTGTACAATTTCTTAGTTGAAACAATATTTTGACTAGCATTCTTGTGAGACCATAATATTTTGTTCGATGGCAAATTTTTTCACTGTTGAATTCATTTGTCTAGTTGATGCTTTCTCCTGTTATATGCCTCTTCAATCTCCCTTGATGTACTTCTGCATAGACACACTTGCTTTATACCACAAACTTCCTTCTGACTTAGTCAATCTCCACTGACGATCTATATTTCAGTTTCAAGCTTGTGTGACTGATTACCCTGCTTGTTTGTTCTAGCTTTCAACCCGGTAGAGACAATATAGTTGGTGTTTGCTTGTTAACCCTGTAATAAATGGATGTTCAACTGCACATTTTCTGTGTTTACTGCTGAGGTTTAATGTCAAAGCAAGGACCTGCTTTTCTAACAGTACTCCAAATTTACTTTTCTGGACTCTGCCAATTTGTCAAACCTATGGAGATAAAGGGAAGCAAGAACTCCCTGTTCACAGCTTAATAAGTGCAAGTTTTGCTCTAAACCATAGTTTGGAATGCTTGACTCAAATTGTGCTTAAACCTTAGTGTACACAGTCTTATTTTCTGTCTCTTTAATAACGGTTTCCGGTACTCAAAACACTTGACGACCTATCAAGACCGAAGAAAGGTTGGAGCTAGCTTTGGTCACTCTGACAGAAGCTATTCTATGTGCTGTTCAGGCTGATTATTTTTTGTCGGTTTTGTGATATCTCTTTTTTGACAGATCCTTGATCTTGATTGGTCATCTGGAATAGCGACTTTAAAGTGTGTTAGTCGTCTTGATCTTCCTCTTAGTGGATCTTTTGCTGATATGATTGTGATGAGAACTCATGATCTGGAACAAAAGGGTGCTGCTTCACTGCTTATATTGACCAATCCCGGGCAACTCTTATTTTACGACAATGCTTGCTTGTCGAGCCTCATGTCTGAGCCAGATAAGAAGCATTCTGTTTTTGCCGTTCAATATCCTGCCACTGTACCGACAATTGAACCATATTTGACTGTGGCAAAACTGCATTCACTGGGTAGAAGTAGCGAGAAATTTGTGGCTCTTGGAGAGGTGCCTTTATACCTTCTTATATAATATCATGCAAAATTACTGGAAATCACTTTCTTTTTCTTTTTCTGTGAATAATGAGAAAGCTTTTTCTTCTCTAATGATCAATTGCTTTGTTAGATGGTTCCAGCTCTAAAGAAAGCCCAACAAAACGGACGGAAAGTTGGCCTTTGACTGGCGGTGTTCCCTATCAGCCATCTTCTGCTGAAGATATAGGAATCAAGAGGATTTATGTTGCTGGGTACAAAGATGGAACTGTCCGATTGTGGGATGCTACATGTCCAGTTCTGCGGCTCATATTTGTTTTCAAAGTTGAGTTTGTGTTGAATCAAGGATGGGCTAGTCATTTTAAACTATTGACAAGATTTTACTAGTCGAGTTAGAAAACTATCAAGGATCAGACCATCTTTCAATTTGATCGGCTGATTCATGCCATAAACTAGTATCAATTTGGATCGACAGGTGAAGGATATCGAAATTGCTGGCTTGGATGCTTCCATATCTGCCCTCGAGTTTTCATCTTGTTCGTCAACTTTGGCCATTGGGAATGAACTTGGTCTGGTATGATTTAACATTTTAAGAAAGGCACCTTATTTCTTAAATAAAATTGCAATCGTGATATCTGCATATGCTTCAGCTTCTTTGCTTTTAATAAATGCTTTCAGGTTTGCCTATATTCCTTGGACGAAAATAATGAAGAAACCAGCTTGACATGGGTCACTGAGACCCAGCGAGAAGGTACAATATCATTTTTGGACTTCTGTGGAATTCCTACTCTCTGCTTTTGGTTCTATCATTGTGGTGATTTTTTCATGAGTTTTCTTGAACCTTGTTGGTTTACCAGCATGTTTCAGAAACTACTGATGGAACAAAATTTGGGCTTGGTATCATCTGGATTTCAGTTCAATCAATAGTCTTAAATTCCGATGTTGTATGTTTGGTCTTAAGGTGGAAAGAACATTTGAAATTAATGATAAATGAACAAGGAAAGACAAGAACACACACACTCATCAACGGCAACAACATTTTTCCATTACGAGGCTCCCGTCTATGGCGCGGTAAGGGGTGTCGGATTTACACAGCGTTATTCATGTGTTAGAAACAGACAAAGGTTGTTTTGGATAACCTATAATGAAAATTACGGTACTTGCGTCAAGTACTGTGTCAATCGACTGACACTTCACATTACAAGAAGCGTAGACAATTTTGTGAGTCATTTTGTTTTATTCCATCATATTCCAAAGTCAAAGAAGAGTGTGTCCTTACTTCCATTGGAAATGAAAAGCAGAAGAAAAAAAAAACATAAACAAAGAAAATTTCCCACATATCCAGACAAATGCTGGTGTTGCCGAAGCCATGTGATGAGAGTGAATTTGCTCCATGAAAAAGAAGGATAAACAAAGAAAATTTCGAACCATGAAATGGTGGAAAGGTTGAAAGAACACTCTCTGTCGTGTTAAATTTATGAAATTTAAAAATCTGGAGACGTCATAATCGGAAATCAAAATGAGTGATTCCTTGAATTGCGGATTCTTGTCCTTGGCGGGTTTGAGGAAATCTTTTATCCTCACCCCACCACACCCCACCTCAATGTTGCAATCAATGACGAGAGGAAAACCGTTCGATGTCAATTGAATTGAGCATAATTACATGTTGAAATGCTGGAGTCAAGCTTAGCATGATTGAAAATGCCCTTCTTTGCTTGTATTTAATTTGCTTCAGAATTGCTGTCAACACCTTTGCTGTGTAAGGGCATCGAAAGAAAAAGTGCTCATAGTCTTCCATGAACCTATCACACAAGACACATGAAAAAAAAAAAATAAGCGTTTCTATCAACAATTTGTAAGAGACACTCAAGCAGTAATTAAAGAAATTCTGGACAACATCAGGTACTCTGTGAACTTTTGAAAGGCATGCAAGAATAGTAAGTTCAATTGGAAACTTTCTATTAATCTTGACATCTCAATAAAAGCTCTAGCATAAGCTGTCACAAAGTTTGGAAAAATTCAGAAAATATGGTATTCAGTATTTTCTTGTATGTGTATACACTCACTAAGCACCATCTTATAGGGCCTTTACAACTTTTTACAAGGAAACAAAATCAACCTATTTAATTACAATCAAATCAGCCTAATCAATAAAATAAATCATTCCTAAAGTTAAGCCTTCCTTGAATCCCTTGATTTTCGTTTTCCATAAATACGCTTGCTAACACTCCCCCCTCAAGTGAACCGTGGGATCAACAACGTTCAACTTGCACAAAATGAACTCGAACGACCTTCCATTGATAGCCTTGGTTAACACATCTGCCAACTGATCCTCAGATCGAACATATGGCAACTCAATTAGTCTTCCTTCTAACTTTTCCTTAATAAAATGTCGATCAATCTCCACATGTTTGGTCCGGTCATGTTGTACTGGGTTTTCTGATATACTAATAGATGCCTTATTGTCGCAGAATAAAGGTGTAGGCGTATTTACTGGTAGTCCGATATCCCTGAACAGCTTCTGAACCCATAGTACTTCAGTGATTCCCTTCACAATTCCACGGAACTCCGCCTCAGCACTAGATAAGGCAACAACCTTTTGTTTTTACTCCTCCAAGTCACCAGATGCCTCCTACTAGAGTAAAGTACCCAGACGTAGACTTCCGGTCCACTAAACTACCTGCCCAGTCAGCATCTGTATATGCCTGAATATTTAAGTGCCCATTATTCCGAAACACAATGCCCCTTCCTGGTGTAGCTTTAAGATAGCGCAAGATACGCATTACTGCCTCCATATGATGCTCTTGAGGACTGTGCATAAACTGGCTCACCACACTAACTGCAAAAGCAATATCAGGCCGTGTATGAGATAGATATATTAATTTACCAACCAATCGCTGATAGCGTCCTTTATCTGTAGACGGTGCTCCATCAATAGTTTCCAATTTATGATTCATAACCATGGGGGTATCGCAAGGTTTGCAGTCAAGCATTCCTACTTCAGTGAGTAGATCCAAAACATACTTACGCTGTGAAATGTAGATTCCTGTTTTTGATCTCAGAACCTCAATACCTAGAAATACTTCAGACCTCCAAGATCCTTCATTTCAAATTTGGTAAACAAATGTTTCCGAAGACGACGTATTTCCTCAGTGTCATTTCCAGTAATCACCATATCATCAACATAGATAATCAGACATGTCACCAGATCTTTTCTTCGCTTAATAAATAATGTATGGTCGGCATTGCTCTGACGATACCCATCTTGCTTCATGACTCCAGTGAACCTGCCAAACCAAGCCCGAGGAGACTGTTTTAATCCATACAACGCCTTCTTCAGTCTACAAACTTCTCTTGTATTGAACCCAGCGGAGAACCCTGGAGGTGGATCCATATACACTTCTTCATTCAGATCGCCATGTAGGAACGCATTTTTAACATCAAACTGATGAAGAGGCCAATTCTGAGTTGCTGCAATGGAGAATAATACCCGGATCGTATCAATCCGTGCCACTGGTGAGAATGTTTCTGAGTAGTCAATGCCATAAGTCTGGGTATATCCTTTTGCTACTAGTCGAGCCTTGTATCGTTCAACACTTCCATCCGCTTTGTGTTTGACTGTGAATACCCACTGACACCCAACTGTCTTCTTTCCGTCTGGAAGAACGCATTTTTCCCATGTCTCATTCTTTTCCAATGCCTGCATCTCAGTTATCATGGCTTCATTCCAGTTTGGTTGGCTTTGGGCTTCTTCTACTGTCCGGGGTACCTGTTCTGAACATAAGGACACAAAGAAACTTGGGCCAAGTCAGACACACCTCTTAATGACGTATTTACTGAGTAAGTACCTTGAGGTTTTTGAAACTTGAGTGGAGAGAGTATCGTGAAGGGGGAACACCTCGCTTTGTTCTTGGTGGCAAGACCCGTCCACGCTGAGATTCAATTGTGCTATTTTCACTGACACCTGTTTCTGGAACATTAGATGGTATAATAGAGATATTATCTGTAGGATCGGTGGAGACTATAGTAGTGGGTAGGTGTAGATCAGTGGAATCAATAGTAGTGAGTGTGTGTGAATCAGTGAAATTACGCTCAGATGTAGACTGTTCATGGTGTGTATCTAAATTACTTACCTCTGGCAGTGCATCCATACGGGAAGGATCATCAAGAGGTACTGATGCTTCAGGCAGTACAGTGCTGGGAGCTATAGCACAGTCGGCGCCATCTACTTGCCGTGTTGGAACAGCTGTCGTACAAGTGGTTGTGGCACCAACCAATCGAGGGTTCCATCATTTGGTAAGAGGAGCTCCCCCTGAACCCGAGAGTGAGTGGGGGTGTAATAGTATTCGGTTTCAAGGAACACACAGTTCATGGTAATATGGATGCGGTGGGTTCGGGGATTATAGCACCTATACCCCTTTTGGGTCGAGGCATAGCCGACAAAGATACAGCGCTCAGCACATGGGTCAAGTTTTGTTCTTTCGTGTTTGGGGGTATGAATGAAGACAGTACACCCAAACACACGGGGTGGTAGGGTAAGAATCGAAGGTATGTCGTGTTGGGTGGCTAGGATTTGTAATGGGGTTTTATATTCTAGGATTTTGCTTGGAAGGCGGTTCAAAAGGTAAGTAGCGGTGGATACAGCCTCCGGCCAAAACTCATCGGGACGTGAGAATCCAACATTAATGCCCGAGTCATCTCAAGAAGAATACGATTTTTCGTTCAGCTACCCCGTTTTGTTCAGGGGTATGAGAACAGTAGTTTGATGTATAATGCCATTTTGGTGGAAAAATTGAACCAAGTCCCCAGTAAGATATTCCCCGCCATTGTCGGAACGAGTATTTGAATTTTTGTATTATATTGATGAATCATTTGATAAAACTGGACAAACTTTTGGGAGACCTCAGATTTTGTTTCAGAATATATAACCACGTCATGCGAGAGAAGTCATCCACAAAAATAACGTAGTAACGAAAACCAAGTGGTGTATTGTATGGGGAAGGGCCCCAGACATCAGAATGAACTAAAGTAAACATACGATTAACACGGGTATTATTTGAAGGATAAGACGCCCGAGTCTGTTTTGCCCGGAGGCATGTATCACAAGTCAAAGTAATAGGTTGGGAAGAAAACAAGGTAGGAAATAAACGTTGCAAGTAAGCAAATGAGGATGCCCTAATCGGCGATGCCATACCACACCTGCCGATTAGCCGTCCCGGTGGCAAGATTAGACTGTCCCTGTTGCGCCACCGCATCAACAAAGTACAGCCCTTGGCGCTCAGTACCACGCCCAATGATCGCCCCCGTATGAATATCCTGCAAGAGACAAAAATTAGGATACAACATCACTATGCAGTCTAATTCTTTAGTAATTTGACTGACGGATAACAGTTTGTGGATAAGGATGGGACATACAAACAATTTTTGAGAGTAATAGTGGGAGTAATAGAAATAGAACCACCAGCAAGGACTGGGACAGTTGCACCATTTGCTGTTTCAACAATAGTTTTGGTTGGAGATGTATGTGTGATCAAGTCAGACGGATCGTTGGTCATTGTATCCGTGGCCCCACAATCAAAAATCCATTGTGATTTATTTTGAGTAAGGCAACATTTAGATGTATTTGGGAATAAAGACACTTGATTGGACGTTTTATATAAATCTGAGGGGGTTTTGGTGATATTTCAGAAGTTCAGGGGGGTTGTGAACCGTTGGGAAAGTTTGGGGGCATATCCGCAATTCCAGAAACAGAGGGGTCAGTAATAATAGACAATTAAACTCAGGGACTGAGGGAGCAATTTTATTAAGGAGGGGGTATTTAAAGACCGAAATAGGGTTAGGGTTTGGAACCCTAACCCTTTTACCTGTGGTGGCTGCCTCCTCCTGCGAATCTGCAGCCGCGATCTTCCCTGCTGCCAACGCTGCTCCCCTTTCTCCATCCTTTTCTCTGCGATTACTGCCTGCATCTAGTTCTTGACTGTTGTGGTCACCTGTCTGAGTAATGGCCTGAGCAGCTGCTCCTTTCCCTTTCTTGGCAAACTCTCCCCACCAGTCGGGATAACCGTGGATTTTGAAGCATTTTTTCCCTGGTATGTCCTTTTCGTTTGCAATGAGTGCACTCCAGGTGACTCTTGTCCTCCACTCCACGCCGTGATGGGTGGCCGAGCGTGGTGGTGGAGTGTCCGTCTGTTTTCTCTGTCCGCCTGAGTTTGGTTGTTTTAACAGCCAAACCCTTGTCCAACCCCATATGATGACTGATTGTCTGATGGGGTTGCAAGCCAATACCCCTTCTTGCACGCTGGTCCGTCTCAGTTCGTTGTATGCCATCTCTACTGTGGGTCTTGGCTCCCTTTTCAGAATTTCCCTTTTTGCGTTGGAAAAACGATCATCAACTGCTAAAAGCAGTTGATAAAGTCTCTGTTCCTGAACCTTTTTGCGTAGGTGTCAATATCCTTCGGGGATTCATGGGATTTGGATCCATGGAATCTATAGTCATCCATAAGCCTTGAAATTGGTCCCATAATGCTTCAAGAGTGCGGGTTCCCTGTTTAATCGTATAGCACTGTTTGTGGAGGTCGAAAATTTGCAATGGGTCTCCTCCTGACCCGTATGTAACGGCTAATCCATCCCATAATGCCTTCGCAGTTGAGTACTTTGAAACATTATTCACTAAGCTATCATCGATGTTATCGATGAGCCAAGTGAATACTAATTGATCGCTTTGTTCCCATGACGGATATAATGGATCAGTAGGCGGGGGGGTGGAGGAACCCCTGTGATGTGGGTGCTCTTCCCCCTGCCTCCTAATGCAACTTTCATGAGTCTGCACCATAACGGATAGTTGGTGCTTGTGAGTTTGACTTTTATTACCAGATTTGATGTCTGGCCTGGAACGGGTTGTGGGTTATTGAAGCTGTTCT
>AP025054.1:2716093-2752053 GCA_036186865.1 Eustoma russellianum
TGAGGATACTTGATCTGAGCCTTCCCCAGATCAAAAAGGTTGCAATACTCGGTTGGAGAGGAATATGGCGATGATGAGATATTCCTCTGAGCCAATCGATTTCACAAGCAGATCAGGTCCGATTAATCGGAAACCGCTCTGATACCATGTCACAAAGTTTGGAAAAATTCAGAAAAATATGGTATTCAGTATTTTCTTGTATGTGTATACACTCACTAAGCACCATCTTATAGGGCCTTTACAACTTTTTACAAGGAAACAAAATCAACCTATTTAATTACAATCAAATCAGCCTAATCAATAAAATAAATCATTCCTAAAGTTAAGCCTTCCTTGAATCCCTTGATTTTCGTTTTCCATAAATACGCTTGCTAACATAAGCTTGGCTCTATCTTGGCTTGATAGTCCTCTTCTGGTTCTCATCTGTTCCACTTGACATCAAAATGAAGTTTGGAATTGCCGATGAGCTTTGTCTGAATCCCAACTTGATGAGTTGTTGGTTTTCAAATACGTCAGATGCACTTTTTGCCTTTGGTACACACTGTGGATTTTGACATCAAAATGAAGTTTGGAAACTTTTTATTATGCTACACACTGTGGATTAACTTCCACTAGATTTTGGGGACTACTTTGAATCTTTCTCATCTTTCTAGACACTATGTAGCTACCTTTTGCCTTTGGGATTTTTGCTTTTATGAGTCAGCGGAAAAAAATATCTGTGTGTTTCTATCACATGGGTATGGTTACGTGCATCCGACCCCTTATATCCCGTCATAGGCGGAAGCTTCAAGACAATGGGGTAATGTTGTTATTGTTGTTGATGCTGCTTTTATGTTACACCAGCAGTTTACCTCTGCAGTTTTTGTAGCTTCCATTGTTACTCATCTGCTTCCATTGTTACTCATCTGGGGAGTTTGTGTTGTTTTGTTTTGGGATATGGAAAGTGCTTATGCTTGTCACTAGATTATGGTTAGGATATTTTTGTAAACGTTTTGTGCCTTTTGAATTTTGATCAAGCATGCTTGATGTTGCCCATCTCTGACAACCCCTCATGTAAATTTGTCTCATTTGGCTCCTATATGAACTTTTACTTATTTTAAAGAGGTGAACTGAAAAGTAACAGCGAGGAAATCTCTCTCAAAATTTCCCTTTATGAACTTCAACCATGTTCCTTCATTAAAAAACAATATATCAAAGTTCTTGTTAAAATGGTTATAGATGGTATCATACATGCAAGTTAAATGGTTGAGCTGCTGTTGCTTTATCCCAGGTTTCCTCTTTAGAGTCATGCACTTCGTTCACTTAGATGGGGACGTCTGTGATGAAATTTATGTACCTCTTCCCCACCCCCACCCCTCTCTTCTTCTTTTTTTCCTTTTGGCAGTTCACAGACTGCCGAACCAAACTGGCCCTAAGTGCACTGCTATATTTTCCGTCTCTAGTTCTCCTGTTTGTTGCTTACATTGGGTAAGCCCTGGTTACAGACTTGCCGCCGGATTTGAGGCTGGTCAGGTACATTGTAGATAGCTGAAAATTTCAATTATTACTTGATGCACTGTTTTTTCCCCTTCACCTTTTTGTTAGAGATTCATGTTTACTTGCCGGTAAACAGGTTGCAATGCTTGAAACGAGTTCCGCGTCGGTTTTATTTCTTACGGACGTAGTGTCTGGGTCTCCAGTCATATCTATTGCTGTGAAGACGCTGTCAGATGCAGATGGGAATTGTGAACATCAATCTGATACTGAAAAGACAAATGAGTGCTTCAAGGAGGTAGCTTCATTCTAACAAGAGATTCACATATTGTCCTCATGGATTCTGCTACTGGCCAGAGGATACACGAGCCAATGCATCCAAAGGAGGGATCTGCGATTGCCTTGTGTTTGTTAGGCACGTGCATGTTTCAGATACATAGAACTTGTATATGACAGTGAATTTGCTCCTATCATAATCATGACTTTTTGTAATCAGAGGAAAATGCTTCTGTTGCCGAAGGATCTGAAGAGCCTTTGCCAATGTCTTCTCAGGATGTTGAGGGTAAAAATGAACCTTTGGGAGAGAAGCACCAACGGGGGAAGGATACAGTTGCAGGTCATGCACAACCCAAATTTATGGACACCACGATTTTGCTCTGTTGTGAGAACATGTTGCGGTTGTACTCATTAAAGTCTCTAATTCAGGTGCGTTCTTTTACTTGAGCTTTGTTCTAGTGATACTCTTCTGCTTTTGCATCTTACACTCAATTTTATCCAATCCAGGGTAGCCTCAAGGTTATTTCTAAGCTTAATCTTTTGAAGCCTTGTGCTTGGGCTACAGTGTGCAAGCAAGTTACACTTGAAGATGCGCTGCTTATAGTATATCAATCTGGAGAGATTGAAATAAGGTAAACTGATTTGTTTATTTCGTATGCTCTGTGTAAATAGCAATTTACCATGCCCAGAAGCAGGTTGTAAGACAGGCATCAACAAAAAGAATGACTTAACCATGATGTGGAACTATTCACCACCTAATAGTTTCCTCTGGCAGGTCCTTGCCTGAGTTTGCAGCAATTGGAAGCACTTCACTGATTTATCTCCTAAGGTGGAATGCAAAAACTAATATGGAGAAGAAGATGAGCTCTGAGAAAGGACTTATGACTTTGGTCGGTTAATTTCTGATTATCCTTTTTTTTTCTGCCTTACTAAATCTTATATGGCTGCCTCTTTCTAAGTGCATCATTTTGGTGACCCTTACCTCATGAGGAGCTTTAAAGACCAGCCTGTTACGGATACTGGTCCTTATAACGATAGCTTAATGAATAAGTTGTTGGTTATTCACTCAACGGAAAGGCCAGAATACCCTAAAGATGACTTTAACCTGCCCAAACATATTTTGACTGCAGTTTCACTTGGATGTTTTAAATTTCAGTCCTCCTTAACTAAGTGAAATGGAGTACCGTCCTCTATAGAAATGGGCCTTTCACAACTAGACTGTATAAGCGTCTGATGCAAATTGTGCTGATAATTCTCACCTTTTGCAGGTTATAAATTATAGCATGATCCCAAGTAATATCAATTTATCTTTTACGGTGCTTAGTCCCACATTTAAGCTAATACACAATTTTTCTCTACTTGTGTCACAAGTGACTGATGTATTACCTTGGAGTGCTTCTAAGGTCTTTACCATCACAAGATGATCTTAATTGTACCAAAAAAAAAAGGAAAATAAAATTGTAATGTTGATAATAATAAATAAATTAAGTAATTAAGAAGAAAATCTGAGCTAAGATAGGGGAATTTGTAGAAGATATCCATTAGGGTCTAGGATTACTAAGTTTTGTGAAGTGTTGGAGAAATAACTATAAAAGCCAATTCTTAAGAGCCAACCCAATTGTTCTTTTATTTTTGTTTCGAGGTCTTTTGTTTGGTTTTTTGTGTGGTTGTCATATAATTTCACATGCTTTTGTGCATATGGGCTGGGACTTTTGCAAAAATGTCTGTGTAACTGTTTAGTGATATCAACGTGGTCTAATGTACTTTTTGCATGACATAAGCCTTGTTATTGACATGACTAGACTTTATCCTTCTCATAAACACTAGCCTAATGCTTTACCCACACTAATAATTCCAATGCAGTTCATAATGTGTCTTGTTATGACTATAGGCCACAATTTTTCTTAAGCTTTAATAACTCGAACTGTAGTTAGTTTTCTTGCCAAGGATTTGCAATATAAGATTGGCAGAAAATATGTATATGACTGTTTTACATCACATACAGCTCACTTAAAATTAAAAAAGCATCATTATATCAAAAACCCCCCATAGTAGGTTGTCATCAGATGTCAAAAGGAGTTGCAGATAATTGAACAAGGCAAGGTGATGGCTGGATGGGATTTTACTTAGATATAAATTTCTTGTCAATCTTTTGAAATTGACATTTGATCAGGGTGTCTTCCTGTAAGTTTGGAGCACTCAAAAGTATATTTCATTCAGAGGAAATATACATATTTATAGTACATTTACATCATTATCAGTCCCTATAATCAAGGGATTCTGATTTGGTATTAAGTACAGTGCTTTTCTAGCCATGCAAACAAAATCAAATATACACTTTTCTATTTTACACAGAATCCTATCAGATTATACTCCGAAACTCTACAATTATTCGTTTGTTTCAATGGTCCTCCTCAAGTTGGTGCATAGATATCTATCATGCCCAACTTGCTGAGTAGGTCTCTAAACCAGGGTCTAAACAACTCATTTGTGAACACTTGTTGAATAGTGGAAACTAACAGGATACATATCAATTCACTGTCAAGCTTCTCTTTTATAAAGTGTCTATCAACTTCAATGTGTTTATTCATGTTGTGCTAATCAGGATTATGGGCAATATTGATGGCGGCTTTGTTATTAAGTAGAGCTTCAAGGTCCCCGTAATTGTATTCTTAGCTCTTTCAGGATTCTCTTTAGCCTCATTATCTCACACACTCCATAAGCCATGGACTTGTATTCAGCTTTAGCACTACTTCTAGCTATCACGCTTTGCTTTTTGCTTCTCCACGTGACTAGATTACCACATTTAAATGTGCAATAGCATGTTGTTGATCCTCTATCTGTAACTGTCTCGGCCAGTCTGCATCAGTGTAGGCCTCAATTCCATTATGGTATGTTTTTCCGAAGAACAACCCTTTACCTGGTGAACCTTTAATGTATCTCAAGAATCTATAAGTAGCTTTCAAGTATTCTTCCTGTGATGAGTGCATAAATTGGTTTATTAAACTTACAACAATAGCTATATCTGGCCTAATGTGAAATAGATAAATGAGTCCCCCATTAGTCTTTGATACTGCCCCACATCCAGCGGTTTATTCTTCTTCAAACTTCGTGTTTGGATCAACTGGGGTGTCTACTGGTTTACACCGGCTTATACGTTTCTCTCTAAGCAAGTCCAGAACATATTTTTGTTGGGATGAACTATTCTCCTCTTCGACCTTACTACCTCCATGCCTAAGAAGTATGTCATTTGTCCTAGGCTTTTTGCCTCAAACTTCCTGGACGTATAAGCTTTTAGCTTATTTATTTCTCCTTCATCCTTCTCTGTCAAGATAATATCATTAACGTAAACAATCAGAATCGATAACCTGTCGTGGGCTAAGTGTTTGATGAACATGGTATGTTTGTTCTCCCTTGTTCATAGCCTTGTCTTTTGCTGAACTGTGTAACATGCTCAAACTGTGCTCTAAGTGATTGTTTCAACCCATATACGGATTTTCTCAGCCTGTGTACACAAGTTCCAAACCTGTTTTTAAACCCTGGAGGTGGACACTATACACTTCTTCTAGATTGCCAATTAGAAAGGCATCCAATACATCCATTTAATGAAGAGGCCAGTCCATGTTAACAGCCAATGATAAAAGGACTCTGATTGTGTTTAGTTTGGTTACGTGTGCAAAGATCTATATATAGTTAATGCCATATGTTTGAGTAAATCTTTTAACAACTATGCGTGCCTTATATATGTTTAACGTCCCATCAGATTTATACTTTACCGTGAATACTCATTTGCACCCAACTGTTTTCTTCCCTTTTGGTAGCTGTGTCACTTCCCAGATATCATTTTTTCTGGGGCTTTCAGTTCTTCAAGAACGGTCTCTGTTGCTCTGGGACTAGCATGGCTTCCTGTATACCCTTAGGTATTGATATACTGGACAAATGAGAGGTGAAGGTTGAGAAGGCTTAGGATAAGTTTTTGGTTGACACATAGTTGGATAATGGATATTTGACATACTTCCTACTGCCTTTTCTTATGCTATAGGTTAATCAGGGTCAGAATAGTTGCTTGGGCTGTTTGGCTGAGTGGACATAGGCTCTGGCTCATATCCAGCAGTGTCTTGAGGGGCTTGAGTCTCCTTTCTGGACGCCTTGTTCCTCTTCATATACACAATATCTTTTACCTTTGTATTTTCTTCAGGTCTAGTGTAATGTTTTGACATTAATTCAATCTCCCCCCTGACTGCTACTGTTTATGTCTTCCACATATGTATTAATCAGGAATCTTGGACTATTATGTTCAGAGGCTAAGTGTTAATCTAAGTGTGAATTTCCGGTGTTCTCTACCTCAAAAGTATCCTAGTAGTCTTCACTTGAGTGGTCCCCCCTGAACTTTTGACTTAAAGTATGGGTTTGACTCAAAGAATGTAACATCCATAGAGACTATCATTTTCTTAGAGGACACATCAAAACATTTATAACCACGTTTATTAGGAGCATATCCTACAAAGCTACCTTTTTTGTTCTGGGGTCCAGTTTGCCTCTATGTGACTCATGAACATGAATAAAGGCACTGTAACGAAACACTTTTAAGGAATGTTTTGCAGGCAGTTTTGGAGTATGAAAGGCACTTTGCAAAGCTGCCAATGGGATCTTATATTGAAGGGGCTTTGAGGGCATACATTTGATCAAATATGTAGCAGTTAGCAGAGCTTTCTCACTAATCACCAAAGATATTTAGGAACAAAATTGGTAAACAAAAGGACCCTATGCTTCTAGCAGGTGTCTATTTGTTCTCTCTGCTACACTATTCTGCTGGATGTACTAGAACAGGAACTTTGATGCATTATGCCATTGGCCGGAAAGAAATCCTCAAGGACTGAGTTATAATATTCCTTTCCTTTATCTGTTCTGATAATTTTATTTTTTCTAAAATTGAGTTTGTACCATTTTGTGAAATGTTATACACTTTTTTAACTGTAGCTTTGTCCATTAGTAGATACGCCCAAGTTAGTTGAGTGTGGTCGTCTATAAAGCTAACTAACCACCTTCTCCATATAGCGTAGATGTTTTAGATGGCCCTCACACTTCACTATGTATAAAGCAAAATGTTCAGAAGCAATGAATGGTTTTAAATAAAACACGGACCTGTGGTGCTTAACTAACTCGCATATGTCACATCTAAAAGATATATGACTTTTATTCTGAAATAAAGTAGGCATCAAATGCTTGAAATAAGAGAAATTGGAGTGAATTAATCTTTGGTGCCAAAGTATAACACAATTAGGTTCCAAACTAAAATTACACTAGGTTTCAAGTTTTTTGTCATTGTGAGTAGGATTAGGACAGTTTTCAAGTGTGTAGATGCCTCCACCCTCTCTAGCACTATCAATCATCTTTCCCAAATCTGTCCTGCAAAACACATTGAGACGGCTTAAACATGACCCAACAATTTAGTGAAGAGGTAAGTTTGCTAATGGACAGAATGTTACAAGGTACTTTAGGCACATGAAGCACAGCATGTAGGGTAATAAACTCACAGAGTCTTATGGTTCCTATCTAGCAACTGCTGAGTAGGAACCATCTGCAGTCTGTATTTTTTTGTTCCCTTCATATGGAAAATATGTAAAGAATAGATTTATGCAATCTGACATGTGATCTGTTGCTCCAAAATCAAGAATCTATGATTTGATTATTGGTTTATGAGAATTGGCAAAGAGTTTACCTGATTGAGCAAAAAAACATGAAGAATCTAGCTGGGTTGTATTAATTTGAGAGGACCTAAGGATTTTATACAGGTGTTCCAGCTGGTCTTTTGTGAAAGAGAGGTTGCTCCTGGGTACCCTGTTGACCTTCAGTAGTTTGAGCTAAGTAGGCTCTACTGTCCCTTTGCCCCTTTCTTTTTCCTATTGGTAGGTTTGCCATGGAATTTCAAACAGGCCTACTTGGTATGCCAAAGCTTCTTGCAATGATCACATCAAGGTTTCTTCTCGTTGTCTATTCTCTTCTGATTTCTGAAAACGTTTCTCTTAGTGTGGAAAGTGGTTTTCTTTCCATAATTTTCGATCGTACTTCATCAAATTGTTTGTCTAGTCACGCTAGGAAGAGATGTACTCTATCACTCTCCTCTTTCTTTAGGAATTTGGCGCTATCAGTAGGACACTCCCACTCATCACTATAGCATTGATACAACTCTTGCCATAATGAGACCATCTCATTGTAGTATTTTGTCACCTCTCTCCCATTTTGTTTATCTTGCCAGAGTTTGGTTTTTAACTTATAAATATGTGAGAAGTTCTCACGATCTGAGTAGGTTTCTCTAATTGCATCCCGAACATCCTTCGCAGCGGGGAGAAAGAGCTAACGGCTCCATGGAGTTGATCAACTATGCCCTGACAAGAGATTCTTCTGATTGCCAATGGTTGACCCTAAAATCTCCATCAACTAGTTGTTTTATGGTACCAGTAAGGTACCCTAACTTCCCTCTCCCATTTATTGCAAGTTTAACGGACTGTGCGCATTCAAGGTAATTTTTTCCATTTAACTTTTGGATGGTTAGTAGGAAGGATAAATGCGAAGCGTCTCCTCCATGACTGGTGGTTTGAGAGGGTTTGCTAGTTTTAGAGGTGCTGCTCAGGGTTGGTGGTAGCATATTTTTCTAGTGCTCTGATACCATGTAAGTTTGGATCACTTAAAAAAATTATTTCATCCAGAGGAAGTATACATACTTACAGTACATTTACATCATATCAGTCCTTGTAACCAAGGGATTCTGATTTGGTGTTAACTACGGTGCTTGTCTATCTATGGGAAATGAAATGAAATATACTTAATTAAAAAAAAAGAAATCAAATATACACTTTCCTATTTTACACAGTATCCTATCAGATTATACACAGAATCTCTACAACTATTCGTTTGTTTCAACACTTCCTTCTTTAGTCAAAAGCTATATGTTCCACGCCACTGGAACTTGGTTTTCTGTACCACAGAAGAAAGAATGGAATACACTCTATGCTCGAAATCACCATGTACCCTATAGCAGGTCCTACTGTCTTCTGATAGTGTTGAAGAGATTAGCCTGGTTTTCACCCTTTCCGTGAAGTTATTGCGAAGCTTATACCTTCTATAGGTTGTGTACCTTCTTTTCCACATGAAGCAACTTGATCACTTTGACCAAGAAATGTTTTCCCTGGAATGTTGCACATGGTTGCATCTTTTTAATGTGCAAGTTTCCATGGCAAACAACCGTTTTCTCTTTTGTGCATTGGTAAATAGTCCTCAGCTAGTGGTATTTAATTTCAGAACATTCTCTGGAATCATGATAAATGCCTTTAGGGCCCAAAAATTTTGATCGAGTTGGTCGCTCATTAGAGAAGTGTAACATCAAATGTGAGGGACCATACGAAATAATAGTATGTTTGTATCAATATAAGAGCATATAACACAACATTTTACCCTATGAGCAACCATATCTTGATGCAAACTGCATACTCTTGTTAGCTTACTCTTGATGTTCCTCACACTCGGGCAATTTTTTATTTTTTTTGGTTTTGTTGGGGGGGGGGGATCATGTTTCATGTTTCAATTCCATGAAAATGTAAGATATGGGGGCATACTTCCTGCATTTTGCAGTTCCTTTTGAAACCCATGTACTCTAACAGCTCACATCAATATTCGTGCACTTCCCCCCAATATGAATGCGTTATCACGTGGCAGTATTTTCAAGTGATTGCAAAATGGTAGAAATAGAATAAGTCGGTTAAGTTCATGATAACATTATCACCAAATCCTATGTTATTTCAGTCTTTTTGGACAGTTTTATTGTGGGACCATTTACAGTTAGTTTAGGGCCATCCATACTCCTAAAACCCAGTGAATCGATTAAAAAAATAAAGTAAAAGCAAATTATGGTGAAAGGGAAAAGCTCCGGTCTTATTGTGCTTCCTTGGTTCCAGCATTACAACCAAGATTATGTTATGCCGGACTTTCTACCACTTTTCTCATTGTATCTGCAAAGCAGAAGAATAAGTAACCTTTGTGAAAGAAAAGTTTGATAATTTTGGCATAAAGTGTGGCTTGAAGCAATTCTTCTCTTTATGCTGCAGGTCAATGGTTCTGAGTTTGCAATTATATCTCTTTCAGCCTTCGAAAATGATTTTAGGTTTCTCTCTGTCTCTTTGTGTCTCTTCTTTTTGATATTGAACACGTAATATCTGGAACTCGGCCTAAACTGTAGGATTCCAGAGGCTTTTGCCTGTCTTCATGATAAAGTCCTTGCAGCTGCTGCAGATGCCTCCCTCAACTCCCGTTGTCAGAAGAACAAGCAGGTTAATCTTTACGACAGTTTCTCCTTATCATTCTCTTTTGGATTGATAGATTTATAAGTTTTTGGTACCAGAATGTTTTTGATGGTATAATAAAGGGCCTAAAAGGAACTAAGAAGGACATGCACGATCTCGATGCTGGGAGGCATGTCATTGCACATTTAGACAGCATATTTTCTCGGTTCCCATTCTCGGACCCGTTGAAGAATCTAGAAAGCGATCTAGGGGTGGGGACACTTAATATAGGTAATTATTGCATTATTTTGAGTAGATTTTACATGAAAGGAGCTTTTGGTGTCTCCATGTTCCCATTTTCTCTCTCTTTTTCTTTCTTCTTTAACTAATCAATTCCTACAAGTATTATCAGATTCAAACGCTTTACACCTGAATATGTTTGATAAACAACAGATGACATTGATATTGATGAGCCTGCATCAGCCCCATCTTCATCTGTTACAGCTAAGGATGATGGAAAAGGTAACAAGACAAGGTTCTTTGTGATGCTGGATCTGTTCTTTACCCTTGGTTAGCATTAAATCTTATTCTGAATATGCAGGTAAGGAAACAAATAGGGAAAAGTTGTTTGAAGGTGGCTCTACCGACTCGAAACCCAGAGTTAGAACACGTGAAGAAATCATAGCAAAATATCGTAAAACTGGGGTAATGTCATCTGAAAATTGACAAGTGAGGGATCAAATGCAGTAGTTTGGGAACAACTTCTGATTGTTTTTTTTTCCCCGTATAATTCCAGGATCCTACCTCTGCAGCAGCTGAAGCTAAAGATAAACTCCTAGAGCGTGGGGAGAAGCTTGAGGTATGTCACATCTATATCGTTGCTTAGTCTTGTACCTCAGGAGAAGTGTTCATAGTATCTCCTCCTAAACATTTTCGCCCTTTTTTGGACTTCAGTGAAAGTGAAGATGATTTAGAGTGCTGCTCTCACACACACAAACACACACACACACACACGCATACACGCGCACACACACATATATACGCATATATATATATATATGTGTTTATGTATATACGTATATATACACACACACACACACACATATATACATATATAATATATATATATACACGCATATATATATGTGTATGTATATACGTATATAATATATATATACACACACATATATATGTATGTATGTATACACACACACATATATCTATACATATGTATGTGTGTGTGTGTGTAAGATAGATATACATATACATATAGATATATGTATGTACATACATGTACATATCTATGTGTGTCTGTATGTGTGTGTGCGTGTATATTTATATATGTATATATGTATGTGTGTGTATCTACATGCATATAAAAAAGAAGTGTATATATGCATGTACATGTGTGTGCATATCAGATGAAAGTTTCAGACTTGTCTCACCAACAGCAATGTAGGATTGTAGTCTATGCGTCAAAAAATGAAATAAAAATAAATTTTAAAAATTCTCTCGGATAATATAATCAAAATGCTGAACATAGTAAAACAATAAAAATCAGTAACCATCCAAAGCACACAATATTAACTGGTTTTACAACTTGAATATGAAGAGCACTGAAACAATTGAAATTCTAGAACCTGGACAATTTAAACCGTAGAAATGTATTATCACACATAGAATATAAATTTATATACATACAAATATGTATAGATTATATACTAGTTCAAGCCATCATTTCAGTGCCTAAATAAGGATAAACAAATTTGTCATTTGATAGATTATAGCCGTTGGTGGTTTTAAGAGACTAGCCGTTAGAACATTTCAGCCATTGCGGGCTTGTATACTGCCTTTATAAAATGGACACAAACTTGTGTATCAAAGCCTTCTACTTCTTTCTCTTTTGCCTAAAAACATTTAAAGATGGATTCATATCTTGAAAGCAGTGAAGCTGCGGCTACTATGGTAAATAAAGATAATATATCACACTGTAAGTCATATTCTTGTATTATTGATTCTGGAGCATTAGACCACATGGCAATAATAAAGATCTTCTACTATGCTATGAGTCTTCTGTTCTTAAAAATGTAAAAATAGTTAATGGATCATATATATACAAGTCATTGGAAAAAGAATGATTAAGTTAATTGATCTTCTGTCCTTATATAATGTACTGTATGTGTTTGGTCTTAGCTCCAATTTACTCTCAGTAGGAAAAATAACTCATGAACAACTGTTTTGCATGGTTTTCATCCACTGAGTGTTATTTTCAGAAGTCAACTAAATGAAAGACGATTGGCAGTGCTAGAAAATTGAATGGTCTCTTTATTTTACAAGCTGAGGAACAAGAACAAATCAGAAATCAAATTAGTTTAGCTAGAGTTTATTCTTTTAATAGTACAAAGCTCGGCTATGGCAAAATTTTGCGCTGGCATAAAAAGATACACCCCAACTTTATGTATCTGAAAAGGCTTATGTCAGAATTATTTATGGATGTTAATCCTAAGATGTATTCTGTGAGGTGTGCCAGATGGATAAGCAAACTAAAACTAGTTATCCTACAAAGATATATAACGAAACACAATCATTTAACTTTATACACTCAGACATTTGTGGGGCCGCTAGAGTAACAAATATAAATAGTTCTAGATGGTTTATCGTTTTTGTTGATGATCATACAAGGAGTCACATTGGTATATCTGATGAAACGTAAATCAAAAGTAGGAAAAATTTTCAAACACTTTCTTAGTTTAATTAAAAGAATCAATTTGGAAATACAGTAGAAACATTAAGATCAGACAATGACGCAGAATACTTAGATAAGTCAGTCAATGATTTTATGAGTGAAGCTAGAATACATCAAACATTTTGCATATATACACCCCAACAGAATAGAATTGCAGAGAAGAAGAATAGACATTTACTAGAAGTAACTTGGTCACTTATGTTCTCAATGAATATACCTAAATGTTATTGGAGAGAAGTTGTTCTTATAGATACTTATTTGATAATTAGGATGTCATATAGAGCGGACTCTTATAATCTTCCAAACAGGTTGTGCTAAAATGTTTTTTTCATACTTACTCTTAGTTTTACCTTTTAAGTTGTTTGGATGTATTGTATTTATTCACATTTTATTACATCAAAGAGGTTAGCTGGATTATATATCAAATAAATGTATATTTCTTGGTTACTCTTGAATTCAAAAATGATATAAGTGTTATTGTTATGAAACTAGAAAAATGTTTGTATTTGTTACTTTAAATGTTACTTTTGATGAAGAACGTGCTTCTATAAAAAAAATTATGGAATAGATAATGATGATCTGGATCAAAATAGTTTTTGGAGTGTAATTGATATAGTTAGGCCATCAGTAAAGGTAATAATCAACCAGATAGGATAGAAGAAGCTTCTGTTGAAAATGTGCCTATAGTTTCTGAAACCAATGCCAAGATAAATCACCCCATAACAAGATTCTATACTAGAAATATACCTGTAGACGCTAGTATTCAACACAATATAGATATTAAAAGTAACTCAGAACATTATGAACCAGAAACTATTATAGATAATAGACCTATTGCCATTAGAAAAGATATAAGATAATTTACTAAACATCCATTATATATTTATCCGTCATACGTCTAGTTAAATCCACAGTTCAAAGTCTTCATTAGTTCTTTAGATAGTCACTCTATATATATAGAATTTATTCAGATTGTTAAATGACTAGCAATGATCAATAAGAACAGTTGCAGAGATTGAAGAAATTATTGACAATATTATTAAGATCAAAAATGATCTCAAAAACATTCTGCCCTTCCCACTGCGCTTGCAACTTTTGTCGCCTCTGAATCTATTTCCATCCCAACTCCGTTACCTGCAATATGTGTCAAGACGCAATATTGCCCTAGAATGGCCTCCACCTGAACGAGCACTTTCTTTGGATTGCCTCATTCTTCGGGCCATCCCAAACTTTGACGCTCAAAAAGGCTGCCATCAGTTGTTCGTATTTTTGGTAGAAATCTTCTCAGCAATGATGGGTTATCGACCCACCACCATATTATACCGGATGCTGTATGCTCGGTGTGTAGCGAAATTGGCGTTGGTCAGCTCCATGAGCTTAGAGACTGTGAATGGGCCTCACAAATTTGGAGGATGGTCATCCACCCTGCGTGCTGGAGGTGTTTTAAAGAAGTTGAGAGCATGCCGGAATGGGTCGACATGAACATTGCCAGAAATCTGGGGGCTAAGACAACTTCTAAGGGTTGGCCGTATGTCTTCAGGGAAATCGTTGCTAGTTTGTGGTGGTGGCGTAACTCGATGGTGCATGGTAGAGTTAGTGCATTTATCCCACCCCATCTTTTTGTAAATGATGTTTTTGATAGAACACGCCTTCTGCGTATTGCAAATGGTTTAGGGGAGGTTTTCCTTGGTGAAGGCTAGAATAGTGTCCTATTTTTTGACGCCAAATGGCTTTGTGTAAATATTTTGAAGTAATGAAAGATCCAATTTCCCGCAAAAAAAATGATCTCAAAAACTACTTTACAATGGCTGATCTTCACTATATATACACGTATCAGTACTAACGGTCACATAACGGCTAATTGCTATAATTTACAATAATAATAAACCTACTCTAATTTATCTACTTCCTGAATATTTCTACACTCTCCCTCAAGCTTGGTGTATATGTTAATACAACCAAGCTTGACAATAAGTGATAAGAAGATATGTACAACAACTGCCTTTGTAAAGATATCAGCAACTTGTTCCCGTGAAGATATATGCTCTAGTTCAATAATCTTGTCTTCAATTTTCTCCCTGATGAAGTGTCGATCAATTTCTACGTGTTTGGATTTGTCATGTTGAGTAGGATTTTCTGCCATACTTATTGCAGATATGTTATCACAATAAACTTTGACTGGTAGTATAATCTTCATCTGCAACTCTTCCAGCACCTTTTTCAACCATAGTCCCTCACATATGCCAAGCGCAAGAGCCCGTAATTCTGCCTCTGCACTACTCCGTGACACAACTGTTTGCCGTTTGCTCCTCCAAGTCACTAGATTTCCCCAAATATATGTACAATATCCAGTAGTGGACCTCATATCAGTCTTTGATCCAGCCCAATCTGCATCAGTATATACAAGTATGCGTCTGTCCTCCTGCTTCTTGAATGATAAACCTTGTCCTGGAGTTGCCTTCAAATACATGAGAATCCTCAAAACAGCCTTAAGATGCTCATTAGTAGGATCATGCATAAATTTAGATACAAAACTAACTGCATAACAAATATCAGGACGTGTATGAGATAAGTAAATAAGTTTATCAACCAAACGTTGATATTGCAGTCGATCCGTAAGATTCTTATCCCATACTTCCCTTGGTTTGCATCCGGTTTCCATCGGTGTGGTAGTGGGCTTACATCCCAACATTCCTGTTTCATTCAATAAATCTAATACATATTTGTGTTGGGAAATACATATCTCGTCTCTTGTTCTTGATACTTCCATTCCTAGAAAATACCTTAGACTACCTAGATCCTTTATTTCAAATTCTTTAGATAATTGTTCTTTTATAAGTTTGATACCTATATTATCATTCACTGTTAGTATAATATCATCCACATATACAATAAGTATAGTAATATTCGAATCACTAGAAAAACGTACAAAAAGAGTATGATCACTATGTGTTTGTTTGAAACCATACTTTAGAACAACAGTTGTAAAGCGTTTGAACCAAGCTCGTGGTGATTGTTTTAGTCCATACAAGGATTTTTTTCAATTTACACACCATGCCTCTATTATTGTTATGTTCAAATCCGGGAGGAATATCCATGTAAACAACTTCTTGTAAATCACCATTAAGAAAAGCATTTTTAACATCTAATTGCAACAAACACCAATCCAAATTTACATCTAATAAAAAAATAATCCTTATAGTATTTAATTTTTCTACCGGTGCAAATGTCTCTACATAATCAATACCATACATTTGTGTGAAACCTTTAGCAACTAACCTTGCTTTATACCTATTAACCGTCCCATTCGTGTTATACTTAACCGAAAAAACCCACTTACACCCAACAGTTTTAATGCCGGGTTTATACCTCACTAAATCCCATGTTTGATTTTTATTCAAGGCCATCATTTCTTCATCAACCGCAACCTTCCAAACAGGATTACTAAGGGCTTCCTCTATGGTATTTGGGATGCGTTGATGATCCAAGGCACATGTAAAGGATTTGAGTGTTGGACTTAACCGTTCATATGCTAGGAAATTATATAGGGGATGTTTGGTACACTCTCTCACCCCTTTCCGAAGGGCAATAGGTAAATTATCTGGATGTGTGTCAGTGATCCGCTCTCTCCCTATTGTGTGTTCAATTGTAGGGATACCTTTATTTCGCCGTGTATATACATGGGTGATTGGTAATTCAAGTCTACCCTCCCTGGGTACACTCTCAGTAGCATCAAGCATTGATGGGTTTTCTTCAACTTCCTGGGTACTCTCACCGTGTGTGGGCAACACATTCTGAATTTTCGGACAGTCATTAATGGTATTAGTCACAACATCAAGTATATTCCAGTACTGGTCAAGTGTATTCCCAGTTTTCTGAACCACAAAATCAGAAGAGTAAAATGTGTTGTGCTCATCAAAAAATACATCAAGTGAAACAAACATTTTCTTAGTTATTGGACAATAGCATTTATAACCCTTTTGTGTACTAGAGTAGCCTAAGAAGATACATATATGTGTACGTTTGTCAAGTTTAGTCCTCATAGTAGGTTGCACATAAACATACACAACACATCCAAACAATTTAAATGGTAACATAGACATCAATTTAGTGTGTGGATACTTGTCAAGCAACATGTCACGTGGAGTTTTAAAAGATAACACACGAGATGACATTCTATTAATAAGATATGTAGCTGTGAGTATTGCCTCTCCCCAGTAAAATTTTGGAACATGCATAGAAAACATAATAGCCCTAGCTACTTCCAATAAGTGTCTATTTTTCCTTTCTGCTATACCGTTCTGTTGAGGAGTATGCACACATGATGTTTGATGATGGATGCCTAATTCAGTCAAGTAATCTTTTACCTCTTTATCAAGGTACTCAGCCCCATTATCACTTCTAAACACCTTAACTATAGTATCAAACTGATTTTTAATCATATTAAGGAACATCCGAATGATCTTTCCTACCTCCATTTTATTTTTCATCAAATATACCCATGTAAGCCTAGTGTGATCATCAACAAAAATTATAAACCATCTAGCACCATTTATACTTGCTATTTTAGAGGGTCCCCAAATATCTGAGTGTATTAAGTTAAATGGGCTACTTGACTCATATTTTTTCGGCATATAACTTATTCTAGTCTGTTTAGCTAATATACATGTATCACACTTCAAATTAGCGAGACCAATATTGGAGAATAAATGCGGCATTAATTTCTTTAAATACACAAAGTTTGGATGTCCCAACCTTTTGTGCCAAAGCAAAAGTTGTTCTAAACAAGCATTCTGTGTTCCCATACATGATACCGAATTAACATCATTACAAAATATAGATTCTTGTTCTGGAAGCATGAAACTACCGCACTGTTTTCCTTCTTCCTTATCACAAAATAAGGTTCTCTGGTCTGAGAACACTTCAAAAATATGTTGTCTTTCTTCTCCCTGAAGAATATATAAGCCCTTCAACTGCCTAGCATTGCCAATCATCTTCCTCAAATGTTTCTCCTGAAAGAGACATTCAGAAGATGAGAACAATGAACAACAGTTGTTATCATAAGTTATTTTGCTAATGGATATTAAATTAAAGTTCAGTCCTGGAACATATAAGACATTAAATAAAGAAAGATACTCAGTCAGTTGTACGGTACCCTCTCCTAGTACCTCTAATCTTACGCCATTAGCAATTGTCACATTCTTAGGCACAGTAAAGAGATGAAATGATTGCAGAAGTTTTAAGTTGTAAGTCATATGGTCTGATGCTCCGGAGTCAATAATCCAAGAGCAGTCAGAGCCAGATGACTTGTTACCTGTGGTTGAAGCCATAGTTGCTTGAATAGGATTTGATTGTCCTGAGATGTGCTGGTTAGACTGAGTCCCTGTGAGTTGATGCTGAGTTAAGAGTTGGAGTAAGGCTTCAACTTGATGGGACAGCTTCTGGTCCGAGTCCTTGCATGCGGTATTTGTAGCATGTGTTTTGGTATCTCCCCATGATGGAGAGAATCTCGGTTGTGTGTTACCACCCTGTTGTTGAGATTGCTTAAGTCGTAGCAGTTTGTAACAGTCATCCACAAGATGCCCTGGTTTCTTACAAAACTTACAGCTTTTGTGTGGAGGATGGGATCCAAAGTTCCTCTGATTTTTCCTTACTACCAAACTACTTCCCTCAGCACTTGTACCCCCAGCCTGTTCATTCTGGATACTAGTATTTGAAACATGTGACTTTACAATAAGTGCAGAACCTTCATGACCTGTATGTGGTTGGTTTCCCATCATTACCTTAAGTCTACTCTCTTCCTGTCTCACATCTGAAAAAGCTGCGTTTAAGTTTGGTAATGGTTTCATTCCTAACACCCTGCTTCTAACTGCATTTAAGTTTTTATTCAGTCCATGCAAAAAACGAAAGACACGTTTTTTTCTCAATGTACCTCCTGAAAGATGAATCATCAACTGGGGCAGTCCGATTATGGGTCTCAAATACATCTAGTTGCTGCCATAGACGGGTAAGATGAGAATAATAGCTACTTACAGACTGATCTCCTTGAAGAACTTCATGCAGTTGAAGCTCTAACTCGTAAATTTCAGAGACATTGTCTCTCTTTGAATAAAGTTCTCTTGCAGCTTTCCAAATGGCTGCAGCAGTAGGGTATAGGATAAAGTTGTTACCAATGTCAGGAGTCATAGATCCAATTAGCCATGACATAATCATGGAATTCTCAGACCTCCATTGTCTGAATCCGCTATCAGTTGGTGCAGGACTTGGAAGATTTCCGTAGAGATAATCGTCTTTCCCCCTGCCGATGATGAACATTTCTACAGCTTTGCTCCAGGATAAGTAATTGTGGCATGTGAGCTTATGGTTTGTTATTAAGATAGGATTTCCATCCAAGAGACTGGGAGGCTGTAAGGTTCCAGTAACCCGTCCCTCTTCAGGAGTTTGAACAGTTGGGCCAGAGTAAGATCTAGAGGATGATCCTGGAGTTTCAACCATTGCAGAAATTCAAGATAATTGATTTGAGAAGGAAGGAAAAAAAACTTGCAGGAGCACAGAAAGGAGATAGGTGTTTAGAGCAGAGGGGTCTGAAGAAACGTTTGGAGTAAAGGAGAGAGAGATTTTAATAAATGAAAGAATGCATTAAAATAGCACAAAAGGAAAGGCCTCGGTGTACGTGAAGTTTTCAAAAAATTGAGAATTCCGGACTTCAAAATAACATTAAACATGCGTTATCACCGAGGTGGAATGAAGCTTCTCAAGGAAGCTTTAGCTTTTTCAATAGTGGGAGACAGTTGTCCCACATGCACAGCCACACTTTGTTGGAGTATTCGACAGCTGTAAACAATTGAACATTTAATATTATTTTTTCCCTTTCGATGGAGAATTGCTGAAGTATCTCCAACCTCTTGCCTCTTTCTTCTTAAAAAGCTTACGAAGAACTTGCTTCAGAGTTTTCAACCGGAGAGAAGTACTGTTGGGTTTCCAACAGAAGAAGATTAAACACGATAACAATCTTTCTTCTACAATGCTCTGATACCATATAGAATTTATTCAGATTGTTAAATGACTAGCAATGATCAATAAGAACAGTTGCAGAGATTGAAGAAATTATTGACAATATTATTAAGATCAAAAATGATCTCAAAAACTACTTTACAATGGCTGATCTTCACTATATATACACGTATCAGTACTAACTGTCACATAACGGCTAATTGCTATAATTTACAATAATAATAAACCTACTCTAATTTATCTACTTCCTGAATATTTCTACAATATATAAGAATGTTTAAGAAGATTTTGCAGTATCACATTAGAGGAATGTTGTTTATGAAGAAATGAAAGCTTTTCTAAAGAATAACACATGGGAACTAGTACCTATCACGAAAGGAACTAAACCAGTAGATTGTAGATGAGTATTTATATAGAATTTATCAACTTGTTAAGAGGAATGAAGATTGATACAACCAATAAATAATCGCTGCAGTGGAAGAAAAATGAATTTTATTAAGATCACAATTTGATCTTCAAAGCTTACTTATCATATCTGCTGGACATAGATATATATACATCAGCCTTTTGCTCTAACGGCTACCTAACGGCTAGAAGCTGAGGAAAGATATTTTCCTCAGCAATAATACCTTAATCTAATTTATCTAATTTCCTAATATTTCTACAATTTGTCATTAAATATAACATTGATGAGATAGTTGGCATATTCAAATCAAGACTAGTGGCAAAGGGATTCACTCAAGCATATGTGATAGATTATAGCAAAATTTAACACTGTGAGGATTAATTTTCACTGACAAACAGTCTGGATTGGGTGCTATTGCAATTAGATGTTAAGAATTTATTTCTAAATGAGGACATACAAGAAGGGTCTATATGGATATTCCACATGTATTCAATAACAACTCAAATGGGAACCAGATATGTAAACATCAGAAGTCCTTTTATGGGATGAAATAATCCTCTAAAGCATGGGTTTAGGAAATTTACCAAGGCTATTATACATCTCAAATTTAAACAAAGTCAAAGTGATCACACCTTATTCACTAAGTTAACTGAAACTGGAAAACTGACTGTCCTTATTGTATATATGGATGACAAAGAAAATGAACTAGAAGGCATTAAAACGATTAAGAAACAGTTACCTAATGAATTTGAGATTAAGGATTTAGGAAGACTCAAGTATTTTTTAGGTATTGAAGTAAGTAAAACCACTGTTGGAATGAATATATCACAAAAAAATTACATTCTAGACTTATTATAGGAAACATGAATGTGTGGATATAGGCCTGCAATTATACTTGTTGAACTAGGACATAAACCTAGAGAATTATAGGAAAAAACACCTGTAGTCAAGTTAAGTTATCAAAAATTAGTAAGGAAATTGATTTTCTTATCCCATGTCAGACCTGATATATGCTATGCAGTGTGTTTTATAAGTCAATTTATGCATGATCCTACTAATGAACATCTTAAGGCTGCTGTGAGAGTTCTCAAATATCTAAAGGCAGGACCATGACAGGGGTTATACTCTAGAAATAATGAAGATAGGAACATTCAAGTCCATACTGACGCTGATTGGGCAGACAAAAATTTATGTGAGATCCACTACAGGTTATGAACTTATTTGTGAGGAAATATAGTTACATTGAGGAGCAAGAAGCAATCAGTAGTGGCTAGAAACAGTGCAGAAGATGAGCTATAGAGCATTGACATTGGGATTATGTGAAGGATTATAGCTTAAAAAGGGTACTGGAAGAGGTAGGACGAAAGATGACTTTACCAATGAGAATCTATTTTGATAATGTATCTGCAATTAGTAATGTAAAAAAACTCAGTCCAGCGTGATGATCAAAGCATGTAGAGATTGATAAGCACTTTATAAGAGAGAAGATTGAAGCCAAAACTATTAGTTTGAAACATGTGGCTTCAAGAGATCATATTGCAGACGTACTAACTAAACCAGTCTTTGCAAGGATATTTTCAGACATTAATGGTCAAGTTTAGTTGCATAAACATATACATCAACCTTGGGGAGTACAGAATTACATAGAAAAATACATGTAAATACACGTAAATCACATAGAATATACATTGATATACATACAAATATGTACAAATTATATGCTAGTTTAAGCCGCTAGTTTAATAAGGATAAATAAATCTACCACTTAACAGATTACAGCCGTTGGCAATTTTAGGACACTAGTCATTAAAACTTTTCAGCCGTTGAAGTCCTGTATACTGCCTTTATGGATGGGGTACAAATTTGTGTATTGATACTTGATGAATGATAATTCTTCCATTCACTTTACAAACTTTGTTATGACTCTGATATACGAGATATGTGACCTTTGTTTTGTTATGGACGCCATTAGCAATAGAAACTACCAAATCTGAAAAGGTACTTGGCTCGTTGGTCTTTAGCCATGGTGCACATCTTTTTCCAAGTAAGCTCCAGTTCACATGCGGAGTAAAGAAATGCATGTTATCTAATTATATTGATGATGCAACATTTTGCTGTAGCATGTGAGTCATCAATTGTATGTGCTGAGTACTGGAGGAGCTTACCTAAATTTGATAGTTTTTGCCTTCCATCTTTTGGTTTTCCAGTATTTGTCGGTTTGTCAGAGTAGATTCTGTAGATAGTAGATGACCTTAAAAAGGTCTTCCCTTCCATCTTGTTTTCCAGCGTTTGCGGGTTTGTTAGTGTAAACAAACCAACAAATGCTTTCAGTCTGCAGACAGCGGATGACCTTAAACAATTCCTCTTGTGGGCGCAAGGAACAAATGTGTTCTGTGGAATGAATTGTGTCATCTGATTTTGGCTCATTGCTTGTTTCTTTCTTTGATATCAGAGACTTAGTAGACGCACTGAGGAGCTTCAAAGTGGAGCCGAGACTTTTGCCGAATTAGCAAATGAATTGGCCAAGACTATGGAAAAGCGTAGCAAATGGTGGAAGATATGATGATATCCTTCATAATTATGTGATTCAATCTATTGGAATGGATGAACTTCATGCAACACTGACAACAACAACTATTCTTCTGCATTCTGCTCTTCCTTTTTTTGTTAACAAGCTGTAGAATTGCATTTCCAGTTTCTTGTTTCTGTGCATAGTCATATTAACCTTGCTATGTGGGATTTCACGATACTCCACTTGGAAGTTGATTTAGACCAATTAGTTCACTAGTCTTCCACTCTTTTGTCCTGGATAGATGTTTTGGTTTAAGATTGTCAGAAGTGGAAATGTACTAGAGAGATAGACATTTACTAACACAATGTTGGAATAAAGTATGCACTAAAATGGCAATACAGTTGTCATCAAAATGAGTATGATTCATCTTTTCTTATGAGAGGGCTATTGTCATTAGTTTTTCTCTTCAAATATTTTTTATTTTTTTTCTTTTGAGTTATTCTACAATTTGACTTTCCTGCTGAATGAAGGAACGCGTTCCACGTCAAAATTCTTTATCGTACTCGTTTCTACCAGAAGAAAATGACTTCTTTGCTTTTCGCCATTGGCCTTGTCTAGAGAATATTATACAAATTTGAGTATTATTTTAAAGAAGTCATAAATTTGAAACAATATTGTAAGGATATAAATTATGTGATTCAATTGATACTGTGTCAACAAAAAAAATAAAATCGATAAATTAAATTGTCAGTATAAACTTATTTACTATTATGGTCATTGTCAATGGAGTCAAGGACACACTTTGGAATATTATGGAATAAAGCAAAATGACTCATTAAATTAGTTGTGTTTCTTATGTTGTGAAGCACTTGATCAATATAACTTGATGCATTATTATGGGTTATCGGGAAACATCTGTGTATTTCTAATACATGGGTATGGTTTGCGTACATCCGTCCCTTCATACCCAACGATAGGCGGGAGCTTCTAAGACAATTGGTAATACTGTTGTTGTATGGTCATTTTAATCTTTCAAATTATGTCATTATTTTATGTAAAAATTACTTCTTCCACACGTTGAAAATTTTTGATAGTAATCTTTTTAAGAATTGTGTATACTGAAAAATATTCACTATATGTTCTTGTTATATCTTCTATCTCTGTTTAGTACAGAGTAGTTTTCCCGAATTAAAAAAACAACAATCTTGACGAATGATGAGACCAAAGTTCACCTGCTAGATAGCACGAGACTCTCAAGTTGTCAATAAAGGTCAACGTAAGTCAAGCTCGGCCAGTTAACTTGTCGGCTTCGGTCTATTTTAACTCTGCCTAAAGTTGCATGGCGAGATGACGCCCCAAAGCTAAAGTCCCACCTCGAACCAGGGTCAACTCGGCCAGGGGCCGAAGTTAGGGTAACTCGGACACCTTTTGATCTGATCAGAGCCTATTTAACAAGCATAGTCCATATTGGCCGACCTGCTCCGCCCAGCTCGACAAGGCCTTCGGAGCATAAGCTACACACTAAAATGTCCACAGCTGACTTGAGCGTCGGAGGGTTTTTCCATAACATTGACCCTGGCTAATGTTATCTTTCCTTCTCAGGTTTCATAGACGGACCCTAATGGAAAATTGATGTCATACCACAAGGATCGCCTCCGATCTACCTGGTAAAGATCCGACTTCATCAATGAAATTCATGCACTCTTTTACTTTATATGCTATGCTAAATTTTTTATTCAGCGTCTCACTTTAGGCCTGTATAATCTTTAGATGGTGTCCAAAATATATGGTCGGTTGCTCATTGATTTGCGAATGGGATCGCCTAACCCTCCATCCCTGACCCCCTCCTTGACCGCCCGACACGTGTCCACTTAAAGAAAAAAAAATTTCCATTAACCCCAGCTGCACTCAAGTGACCACCAACTCCTTACACTTTCCCTAAAATAATTTTCTCTCTCCTCACTCATCTTCTCTCCTTCTTCTCCCCAAACCTCACCTCCTTCGTGAGGTGCTCCCCCGCCACCCCTAAACCTAGCCATCCTCCGGAGCACCTTCGGCTACCTCTCCACCGGAGCCATCTTCTCAAGCTTCCCCCCTTCCCTCACCTTTCTTCTCTGTTTTTCTCTTTTTGCCCCCACAACGGTCTGACAGCAGGTAATTTTTTTTTTCAATTAATCTCCTTAATATTTTTCTCTCTCTTGTTTAAACATGGTACTATATTTTTAAGGAAGTACACTTTGTTATTTATGATGTTTCTTGCTGTTGAATTTGATACATTAATTGATGAAGAGTTTCATGATGCCAACGACAATCATGCTGAAATTGATGTTGGTAGTTTTATGCCTTCAAAAGATTAGAAGTGAGATTGAGCAAATTAGGTGGGGTTAGGCATGTGGAGCCACTAGTTTCACATTCTATTGACTTGTCAGAAATCTGTGATTCAAGAAAGGTGGTATTTAAGGGGCTATGTTCTCCAAGTGGGAAGTCCTTGCAGAAATGCAATGTCTGGAGTCTGCAGCAAAGAACAGTTCCACATTGGATACATTCAGAAATACCATATCTCAATACGATGTTAAAGAAGGATGACAACTTAAAAGTTGGTAAAAAAAGTGATTGTGCAATGAGAACCATAGTTGCTCTCATCTTTGGCATAGGTTGTGGAGCTATTGGAGCACTTGTTGTATTGTTTCTGTGGACTATTCTTGGATGCTAGGCTTTAGTGGTGCCTGCCGATTACGCAGCCAAAACTAAGTTGGAGGCATAGGAAAAAAAAAAAGAAAACCCCAAAAAGCTGTAGCTATAGACATCCAAGAGGCTACTACCGAGTTGTTTTCTTGCTTAGGACATCTTCAGTTGGTTGCTTTTTGTTTTGTAAATCCTATGCATTTTTGTAAGCGTACCTACTTCATGTGGCTGTAACTTAATGAACAAGTCTGTGAATGCTGATGTTCTATGTAATGATCATTGTAGTACAGCTTCAGACTGGTAAATGGGTTAACAAGTTATGGAATTGGAATTTTTGACATATGACCACTTACTCTCTTGTACTTTAGGTGTCTTCCTGCCTTGTCTTCCTCCTTTATTTGCTGCCAGAAAGAACAAATGGATTCAAATGATACAAAAGATTCGCCGCGGAGATAGTTATTATTTCACCACCCCAATGAGGCAACTTATCCAACTAAAAGATAAGATGTAAATTTGATGAGCATGCATGATATAAAGAATTTGGCTAGTATCCATGCTAGAATAGACGAAAAGATGATTCTAAAGATAGGAACAGAGTTTGGGAATGAAAAAGATGCATTCAACTTTTATTTGGCCTATGTTAAACACGTTGGCTTTGGTGCTAGAAAGAAAAGAAGTCACACCGATAAGAAGAACAAAGACATACTCCATGATTAGACCTTAGTCTGCGCTGCAGAAGGAAAACGTTGTCATGACAAACGTGGAGTGAAATCTCATCGACGGAAACGGGATTTGGTTGTTTGGCAAAAATGATAGTGAAGCGTAATCAGACTGGAAATTTTATTGTCACAGATATTGTGCTTGAGCATAACCATTACCTTGCAAGTCTGAACAAAACACACATGATTCTGTCGCATAGAAAGATATCAGATTCGCAAGCTTATGAGATTGATGTATCCAACAGCGTGGGAATCGCTCCGAAGAATGCACATGAGCTAATGGCAAAGCAAGCTGGAGGAAAAGATGTTTTGGGATTTATTCCTGTTGATTATAATAGCTATTTGCGTACCAAACGGCAAAAAGATATTGAGACAGGCGACACAGGGGTGTACTTGAATATTTACAGAGAATGCAATCTAAAGACCCTAACTTTCATTATGCGATTCAGGTGGATGGGTTTGATATGCTAACTAATATTTTCTGGTGCGACGCAAAAATGAAGGATGATTTCGCAAATTTCAGGGATGTTGTGTGCTTTGACACAACATATGGAAAGAATAAGGAAGGCCGGCATATTGCCTTGTTTGTGGGTGTTAATCATCACAAATAATCAATTGTTATTGGTGCCGCTTTGTCATACGATGAGACATCTCACTCATTTGAATGGTTATTCGACACTTTTTCTGTTGCCATGTCGGGTAGAAAGCCTATAACCATTCTAGCCGATCAAGATGCGGCAATGGCGAAGGCATTAGCGTCAACATGGCCAAAAACTAATCATCGTCTTTGCATTTGGCATATTTATCAAAATGGAGCCATTCATTTGAGTCATGTTTTCTCTGAGTGTAATGGTTTCATGAGTGCGTTCAAGAGTTGTATCTATGATTTTGAAGAGGAGGAAGATTTTTTAAGAGAATGGTCATCAATGCTGGATAAATTTGAGCTCAATGATAACGCGTGGTTAAAACGATTGTTTGAGATACGGAAAAAGTGGGCATTGGTTTATGGGCGTCAAGTTTTCTGTGGGGACATGACTACTACTCAAAGAGGAGAGAGTATAAACGCAGCACTGAAAAAGTATGTTAGTTATAAGAATAAGTTTCTAGATTTCTTTAATAATTTTGAGAGGATGATTGAAAATCGGCGGTATGATAAGTTGGTGACCGATTTCAAGTCAAATAGCAGTGTCCCGGTATTGAAGTTTCCTACTGAATTGAACAAGCATGCAGCAACTGTGCATACACCGACGTTTTTGTATTGTTTGAACAAGAAGCACTTAAATCAGTAGATAGTTGTTGTGAAGAAAGTGGAGCTGCGGGGTCGGTTCGACATTACAAGGTTAGTCCTGTCAAAAAGCATTATCATCACATGGTAAGTCATGATATTCAGAACGAGACCTTTGATTGTAGCTGCAAAAAGTTTCAGTTTGCTGGCATTCTGTGTTCACACGTGGTAAAGATACTTAATATGAAAGGTATTATTAAAATTCCAGATAAATATATCCTGAGGCGATGGACCCGCAACGCAAAGACCACGATTGTTGAACATAATGACATTGTTATGGAGAGCAGTTCTTTGGATGCTAAAGTATTGTATGGCTTGCGATACAAAGATCTATGTCAACTAAACATTCAGTTAGCAACAAAAGCTGCTGGGATGGAAGACACGTACAAAGCAGCACATTCGTGTATTCTTGAGGCACTTGACAAGGTTGATGCAATGTTGCAAAGTTTGGACAAGAGTGTTGACACTTGTAGTGTGCATGTAAGTTCTTCGAGTGCGAAGAACACAGGAGTGAACCGAGACAGTGGTATCACAGTTAAGGGGATTAAACGAAAAGATAAACCAAATTCAGGAAAGAGGCTCAAGAGTGCATTGGAAGAATGTGTTCGAAAAAAAAAGGACGGCGAGAAAAGACAAAAGGAAAAACATGTTACCAGAATGTTTTGCTGCCTACACAACCTTACTTTCACACTATACCGGTTCACAATGAAGGCATTAGCTCATTTTCCCTTACTGATTGGACGCCACAACACGGTTCATACTCAGTGTCGCAATCGTCACAAGTAAATTTACTTTCTATCAGAGCAAACACTTTCGATCCAGTCATCATATATGCCATTGAGGAAGCTGATTGGAATGAGTAGGCAGCATGATGGTCTTTATCGTTTGGTTCAGAATCTGGCTAGTATAATGACTGGATCGAAGTTGTTTTCTCTGATACCATGAAGAAATATGTATATTGATATCAATATTGTTGTTCTTGATACAAAACATACAGAGTCTCTGCGTACATATACAAGTGGTTGTGTAACCACAATCTCTACAATCAAGGATAAAAGGATAAACTCTATCTACAAGATTTATCTACAAACTCTATCTACAAGATTTATCTACAAAGTAGTTAGACAAATATCTTAGTATATCACAATAGGCTATTTTGTCATTAAGTCGATGTTTTAATAGCGTTCTATTCACTCATGTCAAAAGAGAAGGAAATATTCCAGCTCATCTGCTAGCTCGACCGGGCATAGGCCTTGGCGGTTTTTTTTGACTGATTCGGTAACTTGCCACATGATGTATCTATAGCCTTGACGAATGATTTAGTATGAATAAAATGTCTTTTGACATATAAATAGAACAAAATACCTTTACGCATACAAAGAAGAGGTGTAGACATAACTTGTGTCAGAACCCGCCCGATTTACGAAAAGGATGGCAAATTTTGATACAAACTACTACTACTATTATGTCTCCATGACATAGCCCAACTGGTTTCAGGTAGGAGTTTCTAAAAGGGAGGTGAAGGGTTCAATTCTTGCCAAAGTCAAGAGAGCCTCTTTCCAGCAAGTGCATAGTGTGGGAGCTTCCTTAGCCTGTAGGCTTGCCTGCAGTGCTGGGGCTCCTTATGCAGAGTACTGTGTATATGATCAAGCTCCTGCTAGCGGGCCGTTGGGTACCTGATTTACATCCCTACACTACCTTTACTGTGTATATGATCAGGCCGTTGGGTACCTGATTTACATCCCTACACTACCTTTACTGTGTATATGATCGGGCCGTTGGGTACCTGATTTACATCCCTACACTACCTTTACTGTGTATATGATCAAGCTCCTGCTAGCGGGCCGTTGGGTACCTGATTTACATCCCTACACTACCTTTACTGTGTATATGATCAAGCTACTGCTAGCGGGCCGTTGGGTACCTGATTTACATCCCTACACTACCTTTGGGAGTGGGTGTGCCAGAGACTCTTACTGGTCGGGGTTCAACCTTTTTTTTACTAATACTATTCTAATCGATGGAATGTATAATATATACTGAAGTATAAAAAATATCTTTTTTTTTTTTGGTAAGGACGTAACAACAAATTCAATACTCCTTATTTGGTTTTTTTTTTTCTTTACACATCAAAACTTTCGTTGTTACTACTGCCTCTCTGAACAAGATAATATTATACACAACTACAAAATAATTTACAAAAAAAAGGTGGAATTCCATTTGTAAAGCAAGAGTTTTATGAGTTACTAGGTATTTGTTGTCGTTGTTAAGATATACTGAACATGTGTTGTTGTATATGTCTATCAATTCATTGGTCAATTGTTTCCAAAAAGGGAACAGGTCAATTGCTGTGGAGTTTACCGTTATAACAACACCATGTCGGTGATAATGAAAACCAACTTCCATGACTTGGTTCAGTGTAGAAGAGATTCCTCATGAGGATGCTTGTAGTTCTTTTATTTATACAAACAATATATGTTCACGGAAAGAAAGCACACAACTCGAGCTGATATGCATCTGAACTGTATACAGAAGTTGATTACAAGCCTTTTGAGTATTACAAGCAAAGGTCCCTCAATTGGAAAAGTATGAAGACATTCAGCACAAACAAATGGGCAAAGCCAGAAATACACGAGAAGAACAGGAAAAACATTTCTTGATATTGCTTAGGATGCATTGCATTGAGGAATGCATACTACTATTCCCCTGAGGGATTAAGAGAATCTGGAAAGAAAAACAAAGTACAGATCAGTTGGTTGAGTTCTCTCCCTGAAGTCGCCACCGTCTAAATCAGCCTGTTTATATCATGTTCCTTAAGTCTGCTAACTATGAATATCAAGTTATCAAACTATCAAAACAATCATAAAGAATATATATAGAACTGAAGAATCCAGCAAAGCAAATGCGGCTCAGGAAATTATCGGTTAAGCAACCATTTGCTGCTGCTCTATGTACAGTTGATCGGTCCAAGATGGCATCTTTTCAAGAATGCTTCCACTTCTCTTCTCTGGAACAAAACTCCCAGTAGTTATTTTGGCTGCAGCATTTTCAATTCTAAGAACAAAAGATGCAGACTTTCTAAGCTTGCTCAGCTCGTCCCTGTTGCAGCCCCAGTCCAATTTCCCATCAGGAGAGCCCCAATCAGACATGTTCGCAGACATCGATACAGGAGACCGAGCAGCACCAGTTGATCCAGAAAGGTGGCTCATTCCACCGCGATCAATAAAGCTTTGGCTCCTTTTTGTCAAGGAGGATGACCTCGAGTTCATGAGAGCTGCTGCAACTGCTGCAGAAGAGTTATGCCTCCCTGAAGAGGAAACATTGGAAGGATAACTTGCGCATAGAGGATTCATGTTTTGGCGCATTTGAAGGCTAGAAGGAGAATGCATTTGGGACGTTGGAGAGGCAGTATATTTAGGAGAGAGACACTGAAAATAAGATCCAAAAATATTATCAAGGTTAGTGGGTTTCAAGTCCCCTGTTTTATTGTAATCGGTGCTCCAAGCTGATGTGCTAGAGAGACATGCCATCTCATCTATCATTTGCTGCCTTTGTTGTTGATGTGTGAGAATGCTATCCGAACCAAGTAATTCTGTCTCCAAGTCTACGTCTCTTGAGTTGAAAGATGTCCTAAGACGGCTACCAGGGAGCTGCATCGTGGGCGGATTTAGCTTGTTCTGCCAAGTGTTAGTTGCTATGGAAGATGAGCATACAATTGATGGTGATCTAGGTGGTATTGAACAAGTAGGCAAAGATAGAGAAGTTGAACCAAGAGCCGATGGACCCAAAGATCCCAAGTCCATCGAGCTCATTGAACCAGATGCGGGTGAAGGCATAGCAGAACCAGTGGCCGCATATAAGGGACGTAGCTCTTCAGGTCTGTGAGCAAAAAAGCATACTTTTCTTGAGCATCCGGTTTCATCCTTGCAAAGCCTGGTTCTGTATTGCGCAGGATGAAGCCAGGATTCGAACACACCATGGGCATACTCGCATGAATCGCCTTTCGAACAAGTTCCTCTCTTGAAGTCTAAGCAAGGGACACAAGTGTACTGATACTTCCTAGGGTCACGTCTCCTCGCATTCTCACCAGGATGAACAAATGGGCACTCTGTCCAATCATGAGAGTAAGCCCTTGAGCAGGGGTTTATTTTGAAATTGTACATCCTGAACTCATCTGTCACGTATATGCCATTGTTTATGTCTGGCAATGAAACATCAAGTGGGTAGTCTTTCTTCTCCATCCCAACTTTTGGTGAATATGATTTCGTTTCTCCTTGCTCTTTCTCTTGGTCGAAATTATCGCACTTCTTGGTGCCTTTCAGCAACATTTCCAAAGTTTTCCTCCTTGAATAGCTTAAAGCCTTGAAACATGGAGTAATTAAGTCACCAGGTTTGTTTCCATTGGCATCAATAGAATTGATATCAGCCCCAGCATCAATCAACAGCTTGACCGCTTCAACGGCTAATTCTGAGCCTCCAGCAGCAGCACAATGGAGAGCAGTAACTCCATCAAATCCATATGCATCATTGACATTTAAATTCCCAGTTTCAATAATATAATTTAATACCTTGAGGCTTCCATATGTAGCAGCAATCAAGAGAGGGGTTCTCTCTTCGAATCCCATCTTCTTCAAACCAATTCTCTTGCCATACCAAATACTTAACTCATTGACTTTACAACCCTTCCCTTCTACTTCATGTATGAAACCAGTAACATCATCAGTAGCTGACAATTCCAGCAGTTTAGAACACCTCTTGCTAAAGATCCCATCTTTCCTAACTTGAAATTCACCCTCCATATTCAACTCCTAAGGAGCAAGGCTCACTGTTTGATGTATCAGAAGCTGCAAAACAGATAACCAAAGAAAACTCAAGTTCCAGAGTTGAACTCAGCTTGAATCACTAATTCCCAACACACACCTATATATAGCAAGAGAGCTCAAGACAGACAGAACCCTGATGAGGAATATACTAATTTAAATGCCTGTTAAATCAATTGAACATCTAGGTTTACCAAGTCTTTCATGAAACAAGCTCTTGATAATATAGTATTTGGAATGACTAATAGGAAGCAACAACATATATCTGCAACAAAAACACAAGAAGACAATACCAAACAGTCTATCACAACTCACACATACTGCACACGGGGTGTCATCATCAGTAACTATCAAATTAGACAGAAACAGATAAGCAAAGAAGCCTTAAAGAAAACCAAATCCATTCTTATCTAATAAAAATCCAATCTTTCTAACCAAACATTACCCTAGACAAACAGATTCTACTAGAAAACAAGAAAACTGAAAAAGATTCCCAAGAAAAAGAACAAAAGGATGCCCCATAAAGTCCAGATTCAGAAAAGCACACACCTTGAGAAGAGCTGGATACTGTCTTGGAGCTAAAGGAGACCTTTTCTTTGTGCAGGAAAAACAAAAGGGAAAGAAAACAACAAAATAAATAAATAAATAAGCTGTGTATGAGTAAGCTTGTGAAGACTGAATCCACTTCCATCTTCGCTGGCTTTTTTATATTAGGTGATGAACACGAGTGAAAAGGCTTCCTAATGGAAAGTCTGACTTTTCTTGTTTCCCTTTTCTTCAACTGAGTTCTTTCTTCTCCCTTTCCTTTCTCCTTGGGAAAAATATGTTCGTTCAATATAGAGTGACCACAGTGCAAAGTTTGACCAATTTTACAGTTGACCAGAAATCATTTACTCAAACTGTGTGAGCTTTGTGATCGTGTTTTAAATTAAAAATAGAATTTGTTTAGAAATAAATTTAAAAGGTCATCTTGTAGTGACTTTCTATACAATTGACAATTACTCGACTTGAATATATCATTTCTGTAATGACGATTCGATGCATATTATCTAAAGTGATCAATAGAATAGAAATATAGTTATAGTACATACTTTTAAAAATATACTAGTCGCACAAATAGTCTCTTACACATTTGTATAACAAGAGTGCGTATATCAGATCGCAAAGCAATCAGATCCATCTTCAGACCTTGCACAAACGCGAAAGTCTAGTATACCGAGAACACTATTTTTCTGTTCTAGATTTCTCTTTATTTTCCCTCCTTTTTTTTCAGATAAAGAGATTGCAGGTTACTATCGTGTAGAGATATGAGGGAGAGAATTTCTCGCCTTTTTTCTGTTGCCTCTCGTTTTTAGTGTTATTAAAGATAAAGAATATTAGTTTGTCAATCAATTTTGAAAATTGTAAACTGTACTACTTAAGGAATAAATATAGAAATGGTGTTACTTTGAACTTAACTCCCCTTTGGTTGACCAGTCTAGTGATACGTTGCCTCCAAGGCATAGTCCAATTGGTACTCAGTTTAGGGATTGTCAACAAGAGGCCATGGGTTCGAATCCAGAGACGTGTATAATGTGGGTGTTCCTCTGCTGCCAGGTCAAAGGCATGGTTTGTGGGGGAGCACCTTAGGTAACTGTGTAAGATCTTACTCAATCTAAAAAGCCGCTAGACTCCTGATTTACATCCTCCACGTAACTCTTTAAGACTGAAATAATGGAACCTTTTGGATTCGGGTTTAACTTTTTGCCAAGAAGTTAGTGATACGTCCGTGTGCAGAGTGCTGTATGTTTTCGGTCAAAGTCAAACCTTTAGAAGTGATGCACACACACCTCACATGCTCACACCACGTGTTTCTTGACTTCTTCACGATTTCCCAATTTTCCTTTTTTTTTAAAAAAAAATTCCAAATATCAATCAAAATCCAAGTGCCTTCGTTGCACTCAAAATCAGAAAAAACAGTCATGCATATGCAAATTCAGACAGATTCAAATGGAGCACAGATGCATGAAAGTAGCGTGTTAACGAACCGAACCGAATATTATGTTTTTAAATCGTATCTGTCTAGTTTAACGAACTGTTTGACTCGGCTTGTTTGTCGTTACGAGCTTCAAAATCTGTTCAAATTTGGCTCAAAAACGCTGTAACTCTTTAGATGAGTCGAATAGTTCGTAAACAGTGTGGCTCATTTTAGTAAACGAATCTAATTAGGTTTTTAAACTTGACTCGTTTAATTTAAATTAACAAACAAATTCGAATCAAATACGAACTAAACTTAAATTGTTCACAAATAGTTCGCTTATGCCAAAAATGGTGAAGATTTTTTCCCTTTTAATTATTTATGAATAGTTTATACATGAGATGAGATAAGACACTGGGACCCACTAACTTTTATATCTTCATGTGCGTTACCAAAATAGTTCTTATTCTTTGTTAAATGAGTTCTACTCCCACGTGTACCAGAGACTCTTTAGGCAGGTAGGATATAAATCGAGGAATGTGTTCTATTAGTAGCCCTACAAGGAAGAGGACATACGCGATTCAGAAGCCCAGAAGCAACCCTGGTAATATTTCAACAAAGTATTGCCTTTACACGGGTTCAAACTCGGTACGTCGAGGTTCTTTAGCTCCAATCACCTTGTCACTTATCAGTAGACTATGCCTCTGGGCCAAAATAGTTCTCATTCTACTTGTTTTTGTTGTAGTCATAACCTCACTCGGAACCTCCACCCCATCAATTCCAATTATCTTTTTGAAAGATTTTGATTTTTTTTAAAAGATGTAAGTCATGTTTGTTTAATAATCTTTTAGATACACCAACAACAATCATATTCAGTATATCTCAATGAAAGCAAAAGCTATCGTTAGAATCTGAGATGTGTCAGAGACAGACAAACAATACCGCCATGCCAAGGGATAGAGAGTATGATTCCAGTGAGACCTCCGACTCTATAAGTACCTGCATAGATGATCCAATAATAAGAATATGGTGTGCTAGTGTACTAGTGAATGGATTTAGTAAACACAAATAGAAAGCTTCCAATATTATAATAGGTATAACCGTGTATATGTACAAATAATGAAAGACAAAGACAAAACATAAAAAAGTGCAAAGTCAACATAAAATGTAGAGTGTATCTAAGCCTTTAAATATGCATAAGGTGTCCTATATTCTGTTGAAACCTCTTTAACCTTAATCATCTGTCTCCACAAATTTGTATCTTATATCATGTCCTCATAGAGATTGAAATTTACTATCTGAATACTAACAAAACTACCATCTCGGGTCTCTTTGTTTTTCTTATGGTATCTGCTTCTGTCTTGATGGATCACACTTCGTCGAAATCAAGACAATCTATCCATTGTATTGGATATATATTGTACTGGTTATATCGCGACTTTGTATATTCTTTTTCATATATACTTTGTTTGGTAATAAGGTAAAAGACTGTCTTATATTGCTTAAAGATCGTTAAATTTTGTTTTGAAACGTCAAAAAGAGTTTAAGTATAATAAGGAAAAACATTCTTATTTGATATCAATGTAAAAGATTGTATTATCTAGCATAAAGATTGTTATATCTGTCGTGACACATCAAAAATTTTGATTATAATAGTTTAAAAAGTAATAGTGCTTCGTTAGAATAACAAAATCCACGGTAATACTCAGAAAAGAATATTACAACCAGTTTCTAGATCTTCTAAAGTGACAGATGAAAGAAGAAGACACCAAAAAAAAAAAAAAGGGG
>AP025054.1:2752063-2792063 GCA_036186865.1 Eustoma russellianum
CAAAAAAAAAAAAAAGGGTGAAATGATAGACAGTAAGTAGAAGTGGGAGACTAGCAATGTTTTTAATAGCAAATTTAGCTACTATATAAAAACTTTGCGTACATTTTGGGCAACATTATGATACACACATGTATTACCATCGTGGAAAATTAAAATATTTATCACATGATATGGTTCCCTGTCCTATGGGAATATATGAATAAAACTTAATTATTTAGCAGCAAGATTTTTTTTTTTTTTTTGAGTGGGCAGCAAGACTAGAAACCTCATTTGAAATTGTTCCATGCCTGGATGTATATATCGGTCACAAGTAAAACAAAAAAAAAAAATAAATTTAAGGGTTAAAAGATAATACCGACCATTACAGTGTAGAATAATTAATCATGATCTAGTAGTTTTATTATTATAAAGATTATAAGAAAGTTTTAAAATTTGATTGAAGATCTAAACACTCTTGACGAAGTCGTATCTTCACTTAAATCAGAGATGATCCAAATAATGAAGAACGCCGTAAACCTCTTATACAGACGATGTTTGTTGCCAGAACTAATGTTCTCAGAAATCTGCACAAGTTGAACAACGTTAAAAATCATAAAGCTATTGCTCCGGAGAAAATCATCGGGCATTCAAGTCAGTTATGAGTTTTATTATGTAAGTATGATTTAATTATTTGAGAAACATGGTCTCATTTTGTGAAATATGTGTGGTATTATCACTTAATGAATTGAATTTATACCTCTGTTGGACATTTCTTGCTCTTTTATGTGGTATGTGCAGTCATTGCATGTTGAGAAATCATGAAGGAGTGTCAAGTGTCATGTCTGGATAGTGTCCTACTTTTGCATGGCTAACAAGTGACGTCATGTGTTGTGTTGTATGACTAAGCTTCTTGCTAGCAAGTGTTCTCTTGGCCAAGCAGAGATGAAAAGGTGAAGGACCCAAGTAACCGACTGACCCATTCAAAGTGGCCGAGCTGCTTGTTGGGACTGAGATTACCCTTGTGGCTGATGCGACATCAATGACCGAAGCAGGTAGCTTTTGGCAGAAATGGTTGGCCTTTGTGTTGGTATTACTGATACGGACATAAGATCTTGGTTGGAGTCGATGTGTCTTGCACCTCCTAGGTCGCGCCGATTTGGAGGTGTAGTTTGGTCTAATTACCGGGCCGGAGCTGAACGGGACCAGCGTCCAATGTTAACGTACCGGACGTAAGATTTTGTTATTCTATGCAATAGACTATGGGATGCTTTTGATATATATATGTCAAATTATAAATCGTATACTAAAAGATTTGTTTGCCTTTTTGTTATTCTATTCATTAGACTATGGGATACTCTCGATATATGACAAATTATTGATCGTATACTAAAAAGTTTGTTGTCTTCCTTCCTTACGACAACTCGAATGTAGAAATTTACCGGTCTGGCATGGAATAAAAGGGAGTGATCTGATTTTGAGTATCGAAGCCACTAAGATAGTTAGATTAAGATTGCGATTAAGGATCCAAGCCTCTAAATTAGTAAAGATTAAGATTGCGATGAAGGATCTAAAAGAATATAAGAGTGGATCTCTTCAAATGTCTTATGATGTTCAAATCAGACAGGATCTAAACAATTGGAAAGATAACTTATCAAGGTTAAGATTTCCTTAACAGGAAAAAAAAAGGATGGATAACATAAATGAAAAAGAATAAAGGCTAGGATCCCCAGTTTTTTAAAATTGATATTGTATTTATAATAAGATAAAATTCTCTATCACAACGATTTAAACACGATAATATAAGTGTGAATATCAAATGTCTACAAAATTTCGAATAGTTTGCCTGTTTTTGGAAGGACAAGCTTCTGATTATTTAGTAGGCTAGTTAAATGGGCCTTTCCTCTGTAATTTTACCTGCTTTAATATTCATAGGCGCTGTTAATGAATATGGGCCATAATGAGCCCACTGATTTTATTGTACAACGTCGACCTTCTTGAATTTTACTTGTTATTTCCGACACATATATTTGTCATGTCCCCAATAATAATTAGTAATAATAGTAATATTATGATTATTATTATTAAAAAATTATAAATAACAAGAAAAATAATGTACGATAAGTGTATTATATTCACACTTGTACACATACACATATATATTACACAAACATATATATTGCACTTTTGCCGTTAATTATTGCATTTTGTTACAAAACTGCAAATATATTATTAATCATCGTAAATAAAAAAGATAAAAAAAATTTCACAACCATCATATAATATATGGATATGAAATGAAATGTGATTATCTCTCTAGCCCTGCTTCTTTGAGCATTTATTTACATCTTTAGGGATATAAAATGTGACTATCTCTAGTCCTGCCTCTTTGAACATTTATTTACATTTATGTTAAAGACGTTTTTGGTGCATTAGCCTCCCGCATTTCTTAGAAGCCAATGAAAGCGTGCCTCGTGCCTATTTGAACATATACATAGATAATTATTTTTAGTTTTCTCGTCATACATGTGTTATTAAGCTTTTCTTTAAAATGGAAGATGTAAATAAAAGTCCGATTTATATGCTGACGGAATTATTCGGTTAATCCAACTAAAGAGATACCATTTTCATAAGTCTTAAATAAGGTCAAAATGTATAGCAAGACAGATGGATGTTATATTTGGTGTAGGGGTTTCAAACAGGTCGTGTATCGTGTTTCGTGTTTTTCGAGTTTCATGTATCAAAGTGTCGTACCCATACTTTACCCGTTTGCTTCGCGTGTATAGATGTAGATATCCAAACCCGTACATGTCAGGTTTCATGTCGTGTATCGGGTATACCCACGAACTTGACAAGTACAAATATTTCAAGTCGTGTATAGGTCATTTCATGTATTTTCAGGTATTTTCAGGTTTCGTGTATTTTTCAGGTTTCATGTACTTAAACGACTACTGATACAATGTATGAAACAACAATAAGTACAGGTTAAAGATTAAAATGAGTGAGGTCCTCTAGACTCAAATTACTTGACTACGCAATAATAGATTAAAGAAATGAGATTTGGAAATGGAGGAAGGGAGAAACCGAATAGGGTTACTTAGTAGCACGGTAGTCTTTTTTTTTGGAAAATTTATTTTTATTTTATTAATTATAAAATTTATTTAAAATATATTTTTTAAATTTCGTGTATAAACGGGTACCCGCGGGTATACCCGGACACGACCCGCCGTTGGCGGGTATCTTTCAGGTCTTACCTGATTTGTACACGAAACCACCAAGGTCATACACATACCTGCGAAAATTCGTATCAGGTTCGGGTCGTGTTTCGTGTCGTGTCTGAAATTGTCACCCCTAATTTAGTGAAGTATACAAAATTTCTTTTTTCTTTTTTTGAGAGAGAGAAAGGAATGGGGATGGGGGCGTGATGCTCGTGCTCTACTGACTAAATCTCTTTAAGACTAGGTTTTCCTCGTCCACTTTTTACTTTAGATCGTTAGGTATAAGATTAATTGAAAAAAATAAAACGTTTATTAGTTTTTTCTCTGAAGTTAATATATTTAATAAATAAAATAGATAAATTTACTTAATTATTGTAGATACTAATAGATTGTGTTGCACTTATTAACGTTTATTTATTGTTAACATACACTCCGTGCACTCAAGTAAGTTTAGCTTATTGTGAGAGATATTTCAAATTTCAATGGTTTTACAGACATTTTTGTAAATTTCAATATGAGTTCACAAACAAACTCTTATGTAAAGTAATATAAACTACAATTTCTAATTTAATAGTTTAAAATAATGTTTCTCAACTGTCATCATGTCATTCTAACAAACTAAATTGACTATTTTCCGGGGGGAAAACACTATACACCATATGTATATATCATTTTAGCAAACATAGTTGTCACGGATTTCCTTTGTAATGTATATTTAGCAATATAAATTCTTTACAGAATAACTATCCTCCCTAATTTGGCAATATAATTAATATTTAATATTTTACGATTTTGATCTTACCAAGAAAAATGCCCGTATACTATATATATTTTCTTGACATAGGAAAAAGGGATTTACCATCACATTGTTTTCCTTGTTAAGAATTGTATTTCGATTTTCTTAAAAGCAATTATTGTAGATGCAGCGTGGAAACAGTGCATCCGCTGTAGTTTGCTAAGAAAACAACAAGGCGTCGAATCAACTTCTTAAACGGCAAAAAGGACGTGTAAATTTTTTTTGCGGAAACGGTAAACAGTTACACTAAACGCCATCATAAAAAAGAAAACCTCATTAAAACAATGAACAAAGTTATGGCAACAACGTAGAAATAAAAGTCCCTAATGTACGACAATGTAAACAAGGGTAATATCTGATGATACCCCAATGAAATAAAAGACAGACAGCCGCAAAGTCTTCTCATATACTAGGTGCGGCATTCAGTCTATCCATACCACCGTATCAGCTCCGTTTTCAGTAAAGATATAATCGTACCCTTTCAGCTGGTGTACTGTTCCTGATGTTAGGGTTCGGAAACGGGATGCTACAGTAGAAATCACTAATAATAATGTATTTAAAAATAATTATCGTCAATAAAAAGAAAAGAGCCTTGTAGCATCTCTTAAAACGATGAAATTATTGGCTCTTTTAGAGAAACATTTAAGAAAAAAGGACGTGCTTGACCACGTCAAAAATCAACAAAGACAAGGTGCAAGTGAGAGTTTTATCATATTATAAAATATTAAATATTATTTATGAAGGCATGAGGTTATACTCTTTTCCCCATTGTGCTTATTTAAAATTTGTGTTTTCTGTATGTCTTTTTCGGGTTGCTTATGTTTCAACATGCGTGTTCGAGGGAAAGACTATGTCATGCTTCATTATTGGCGTTTAAATTCTGTATTATTGAAATCATGGGTTTCATTTATTTCCCCACAACTATTAATATGTGATCGCATGCTTCATTAAAGGTATATTTAATGTAATGGGTAATAGTGAACTACGATAAACAAATATTTACTCATGAACTGCGATAAAGTTAGTGTTTTGAGATGTACATCTCCAAAGACTAGTAAACAAAAACGTTTTCGGAACTTAACTCAGCTGATATTCGCGTGATACATTGTATCTATAGTTGACATTTTAAATTTTGATAGCCACAACGTGATAGTTTGGATCTTGTCATCACCTTCTTATATCTGAGCGAGTTTGAATTCAGATATTTTTTGGACAAAAAGTTTTGACTTTCTTGACTAAAAGACTATTGGGTAATCTCATTTACATTCTTTATAAAACTTCTTCAGACGGAAACGATAGAACGCTAAAGCTCAAGATGTTACGTTTTATGCATCCAAGAAAATAGAAGGGAACTTCCAAAAAGTAAACTTCATTCATTTTTCTTTTGAGAACCATCCTACAGCAATCTCGAATTTACATTATCCGTTGCCAAAGGTTGAACCCCAACTCAAAGGGTTTCATTTCTCTAGCTCCAAGAAGCTGCGTGGAGGATGTAAATCAGGAATCTAACAGCCTTTTATATTGGATGAGATCTTACACAGTTACCCATACAAGATGATTCCCCACAAACCAGGCCTACAGCAATCTTGCTATTTTTCTTCACGTGCATAATAAACATTACATAATATCCAATTGGTCGTCCGGGAGCCATATTGTTACCTGGTCTCGTTTTTCCAATAGTTTGTTGGAGCACGTGTGTACTGATGTATCTAGAAAGTATGTCCATGTCAAAGGTCAAGTACCAACACTCCCAAGTTTTACTTGTATGCCAAAGGAAAAACATATGGCCAAAAGTTTTTATTATTTCAGTCTAAAAAAATTAAATATAAATTATGTCGCTCAACGAATACTAGGTGGAAAACCCGTCACTCAGTTTGCAAATAAGTAATATACAAAGCACATGACTAAATAGTGTGTACTTAATTTCAAGTTTACAAAACAGGGAGATAAGGTTTGGATCTTGTCAGAAGCCTACCGTTATTAATACAGAGGTAACCTGTGCTCTAATGGTGGGTACATTCAATTTCAAGTGGCTTAAAGTATTGTTTCTTTCTAAACGTGAAGTGAGTTGCTAAAGTACGTTACTTTTGGGATAATACAAGAACTTGAAATGAAAATGGCATATTAATTAGTGGACCATATTAGAGAAACAATGGGAACATACAAAGATTTTTGTTAATGTCTTTGTCAAAACCTTTGGCATGTGGGTAGACTATGTTTGGAGCTAAACAAATATCATATGCAAATCCAAATTGATTACGGCGCCGTAACGGGTCGGTTTTCAAATGTATATAAAGACGTTTTCGGTATATTAAGTTTTTGCATTTGTACAGGATCCGAAAAGAGACCGGATCGCTTCTCGATTTATGTACGCATTCTTACTCTACACTTTATGCAAGATGCTGCTTCTGTAGGCTATTTCTGTGGCTCGAACATATGACTTCAACGCCATTAAACAACAACCTTTCCAGTTGGTCGCGTCATCTGGTTTTCAAATGTATATCGCTCTATAAATTTTTACTACCATCAGAGTCTGTCACATTGTTAGCCACGTCTAAAGAGGTAAAAAAAAAAGACAATATTATACATTAAACTACTAATTTTGGGCATTCATTCATTTTTAGTTGACGATAAATGAGAAAAGTTAAACAATCCATTAGAAATTAGATTTATACAGGAAACTAGCTAGGAATAACATTTTAATAGTCTAGGAAATCATCTACGTTGCTAGGAAATCAAAGAGCAAGAAAAGATATGTTATATCCAACTTAGACTTAGAAAAGACGTACGATAAACTAAACTGGTCAATTTTTTTTCTCTTTAACAAATGCTTATGCAAAATGTTTATTCCATGTAATTTTCCTGGTGATTTGGTCAATTTTATAATGTAATGTATTATATTTCCTTATTCTCTATATGGTGAACTAACTAGCACATTTTAGTTATTTGAGAGCATTAAGCTAGGAAGACCCAATCAGGTAACTGATAAAACTGAAGCATGGTGACCAGTGTGAAATGATTCAAATGTGAGAATTTCACATATAACACAATGTATGAGAAGTGTGTTCTTTAATTTGGTGATTTTGGATTATCTACTTCGTCATTATACATAAAAATGACAATTACCGACAAAAATGTCAAATCACTGACTTCGTGAGGGTTCAATACTTGCTTCAATTGTTGAAACTTAGGCTTATATAAGGTGAGGTTTATATCCACTCAAAACCTTAAGGCAATAAGTGGCGTTACCTTATCCTCATATAACCAATGTACTCTATCTCAAAGTGTAAGATGTGGGACAATATTCTCAACACCCGTCCTCACATGACAACGTGGCTTGACATACAAGCGCGCCTTAGAACCCGCCCTTAAAACAAACTATAAACCAGTCATGAACATCTGAACTTGAGTGAGGGAAGACAATAAATGGACAATCATGTATCAGATAAGGTGTTAATCCACATTTTAAAACTTGAGTCTGATACTATGTTGAAACTTGGGCTTATATGAGGTGAGACACATATCCAGTCAAAACCTTAAGGCAATGATGGTGGTATATCATCCTCATATAACCCATGTACTCTATCTCAAAGTGTCCGATGTGGAACAATATTATCAACATCAATTGTAACAATAACATTTGTGTAGAAATTAGTAGAACAATAACCTTTTTTAGAAACTAAATGAAAGCAAAATTTTCTTGAAACTTTTGGGGTTAATTGAATCATGTCCTATATTTTATCATGTAGAACAAATAACTTTTTTCTTGCCTTCAACATATAGTTTTTTTTCCACATCCATGTTTTGAATCAATCGGACGATGCCGGTGGTCCAACAAATTACGTGAATGAAATAGACATTGGAACCGATGGACTTGTGAAGTAAACTTGACGTACGGTAGACCATCAATTACTTCTCCAAGACTCATCCAGGTAATTCTTAACTCCAATCATGGCGAGTACATTACTGATAAGAGAGTGAATATCCACTCTTAATCCCAGTGGAAATGGTGTCATGTAACCACATATTACACGTTTGTTGTCATATTTTCACATCACTGTCCATTGTGTTGATTTGTTTTTTCTTATATATCCTATTTAGGAGGTGGGCTTGGAGCAACTGGTAAGTTAGCTGTTTTGTGATTTTGATGTCACGGGTTTGAGCAGCAGAAACAGCTTCTTGCACAAAAAGTGTAGGGTAAGGCGGCGTACATCGGATCGTTTTGACCATGCACATGCAAACGCGAGAGCCTGATGCACCAGGATGACAGTGGTGATGCATTGGTAGCCGAAGCAAGGACGTTGAATAACATATGGAGACAGAAATGACTGCAAATATATCACCAAATGAACTGCACTAAGTCCTATAAAGATGTTCAAACTAAAGAGTAGCTAAAGATCCTTACATATATGTCTATGGTCGTCCCATGAAGCTTTTTGTTATTGCAACAGATGAGTGCTTTAGTTCTAACATGCTGTTAGATGTCTCTAAGCTGTACTTTTGGGTAAACATGATAGCTTGCAACTAAGCCATCCAGACAATGCAACATATAATTCCTTCTTTTTTCTTTTTAATGCTTTTGTACTCAGTTGAAACTCTATGTTTGTCTTGTCAGCACAACATACAACAACAACATTATGCCATTGCCTTAGAAGCTCCGCCTATGACAGAGTATAGGAGGTCGGATATACGCAACCATACTCATGTGTTAGCCTACTCCAATAGTGTTGGCTTCCTTTTGATGATTTGCTCAATGTAATGTTACCATCAACTTAATGTAATGTGATTGTCAGTATCTCAGCAGCTCTTTTGTTTGTTCAATGTAATGTTACTATCAGTTTGGTTTGATTCTTCTTTTGCGCATATTTGCAACTACTGTTTTCCTCACTTCTAGCAAATATTTTTACATATGTTGTCTAACCTCTTTCTCAACGATAACCAAGTGTTCTAACCAAAGTGGGCCTTGCACGGGCCACCCCAGCTAGTATCTCATTATTAGTGTGTACAAAATTTTTTATAACCGGACCGATTACAGAATCAAACTGACCCAAACCAAAAGAAACCGAGCTGCAAAACCGCAGTTGGTTTATATATATATATATATATATATATATATATATATATATATATATATATATATATATATATATATATGTGTGTGTGTGTGTGTGTGTGTGTGTGTGTGTGTGTATGTATGTATATTCATCCACTAAAAAAGACAAAGCTCATCAGTGTGTTGCATAACATCAGTTGCAGCTCCTCATCCTTTTCTCTAAGGATATTTTATACATATTAAAAAAAATACTTCCTTGCAGGTGGTTTATGTAATTCTAAACTTTTGTTTAAAAGACATTTGGGATGACTATTTTATTTCCTTGGATTATTATACGATATACTAATACTTTTAGTAGGAATTCCTTGCCGCTGTTAGATATCAAGTTTTATTGAATAATGTATTCTAAATCATATAATTTAAAAGTCTCTAACATCCATTTGTTTATGTCAAAACATATAACAATATAATAATAATTTGGTGATGCAGTATGGATTAAATTAGGGAGGTTATGTTCAAGGAAAAGCTTTCAGAACACCTGCCTTGAATAATGTCCATAAAAAATTCTTTAAAAAATAAAACATGAATAGGATAGAAATCAAAAATCAAAATCAGAAAGGACGTTCATGGTACATTATACTTCTACGTTTGCGCATGCTCTGAGAAGGAGCCGGATCACTTTGTGACATGATGGATGCAATTTTACTCTACATTTTGTATAAGAAGTTGTTTTCACAGCTCAAATATGCAACCTCAAAGTTACAAGACAACAACCTTACCAGTTGCTCCAAAGGCTGCTATCTAAATCATAATTACAAATAAAAACGAATATATTTACATCTTAGGCCATCTCCAACCCAAAACACCAAATTTTGCACCAAATCACTTATTTGGTGCAATAAACAGTAAAAAGTACTACAACCACAAACACCAAATCCAGCGTCAAATAAGAATATTCCTTAAAGATTCTTCTGTCATTCTATTTTTAATTCATTATTATAAATAATTTAACACAAATTTAACATTCATATAAATTTAACGTAAGTATTTATTAATTCATTATTCATTGATTTAACTGAGGTGGATTATTTCTTAACGTGTTCCTATAAATTTAAAAATAAAAATAAAAATTAAATTATAAATAAAATTAAATTAAATTAAAATTATTATAACGAAATTAAAATTTTATTAAGATAATTAAAATGGTAATGTGGCGAATGAATAGTGACTTGGTACAATGAATAGTGTTGCATCTATTTGGTACAACACTATTTATTTTCACCTATGATGTGTTAAGTTTGGTGCTTGGTTGGAGTAGATTTTTGCATGAAATGGATGTTTTGATGCAACTCAGGGACTTTTAGCATAGTGCTTCTATGAAGTTGAATGACTGACTTCAGCACTTCGACTCAGCAGTTTTTTTTTTTATTACAACTCAGTCACTTCGATTCAGTACATCATTCTTACTCTGTCTAACATATTGTGTTCTTTCACTTCGTAACCTCACCACTTCAACTCATAACTATCTTCAGGATTGAGATCCTCTAACCCCCAACTCCTCACCTCCTTTGGGAACGCCCGCCATGTGGCACACAGGAGGTGGTGAGGCTGGGTGCGGGTGACTCTCACCCAGCCTCACCACCCCCTGTGTGACACGTGGCGGGGGTCATTTAATACCCCTTTGAAGTGGGGTCAGGAGATCCTCTCCCCTATCTTCAATACAGCAGAAGACGATGGCGGGCTGACAATGGAGTTGAAAAGAGGCTAATTAAGGGACAGTGGTCGGATGTAGGGGGCGGCAGAGGTTGGGTATTTGCAGGCATAAAGAGGGGCCGACTCGATGGGGAGAGAAATGAGGTGATAGGTGGGATGGGAAAGAGATATGAGATCATTTCACCCATTTTTACTTCATCTCACGCGTCACCACGCGACACGTGAGAGCAGAGTTTAGTGTGGAAGGACCCTAGAAGTAGAAAGGGGGATCATTTTTTCTAATTTTTTATTAAAAAAGTGAAAAGGACAAATTTACCTTCAAATCAGTTACTTCGTCAGATTTTTCCCCCAAAAATATATCACGTTTAAACAACAGTTGAACCAAAATGTTAAAAAAGGGGGGGGGGGGGGGGGGGGGCTGTGGAGGAGTGGTAAGTGGGAGAGAATATAAGCCAAAATTTTTCTGTAAAAAGGGTTGAAGCGCCGGTCTAACATCTTTGGTTTGCTTCCTTACTTTTTTACTTTGTTAAGGGAGTGGGTCCCCCACCTGTATGTAAATCGAGGAAAGTACTCTACTAGCAGTCCTACAAGGAAGAGGACACATGAGATTCAGAAGCCCAGAAGCAACCTTTGTAATATTTCAACAAAGTATTGCCTCTACACGAGTTCGAACTCGGGACGTCGGGGCTCTTTAGCCCCAATTACCTTCTCACTTGCCAGTAGACTATGCCCCAGGGGCTGCTTCCTTACTTTTTAATAACTATTTTTGGTTGCTTTCTTTACTTCATTTTTACATCCGCTCTGGACATCCATCGACAACAAAATAATCCAACTGTCTTAGAGGCTTCCTTCTATAAGGAAGTCAGAAGTACGCAATCATACTTATGTACTAGAAACACGCAGAGGTTATTTTCCGATGATCCATAATGAAAATTGCATGAAGTTGGGGTTGATCAACTGTTACTTCATACGAAGCGCAACCAATTTAGTAAGTCATTTTGTTTTATTCTGTTATATTCCAAAATCAAAAAAGTGTGTGTCTTTAACTCCATTGAAAATAGAAATATCTGAACATCTATCAAAATACAATTAATACAATTATATCATGCAGACTAAGCCTTACCTCAATATTAGATCAGTGGGTAAGGTCATAGTTCCTACTACTTTGTTTACTTATGTACCTTGCCAAACACCATATACCATTGTTACTCATATATTGGGTATGAGTTTTTTTTTATATAAAAAAAACTCCCGACCCTAATTTCATCCTTCCATAATTAAAGAGCTGAGGAATTTCATTTATTCTTTAAATATCTACCATGAAGATGTGTTTAGTGCCTCTTGGAAAAAAGATTAAGTGTTGGATTTAATTTAATAAATCCCTGAATAGGACCGTTTAATCGAATCAATGGACAAAGTAACAACATGCGGAAAATATACCTTGCTCCATTGCTGTTGTTAATCTGAACACGTACACTGCAACTGCTCCGGCTGATGAAGAATCTGGCGTGATTCAAGGATTCACGACCTCCCACCAATTGCTGATACACCCCTTGACTGGTTTCAACAATTCACTGCTTTACCCGATGGAGAGGCTAGGCAGTGTGGGCTTTATAGAAAATTTGGCACACCTCCCCTCTAATATACTGTAATGGCGCTATACTGTATGCGTCTGTTTTGATTTGATGATCTGAGGAGGTGAAGCCTCCTCCTTTATATAGAGGGGATGGAAGGATCTGATAGGTTAGGATTTAAATTTAAACTTAAATTCAAATTTAAATCTGAATTTAAAACCCAACCTTATCTTCCTTAATATTTAATTATTGTGCCAATAATTATCTACTAGTCACACGTGGGTTGTCGCCCCTCGGGGACCATATGTCATAACTTTATGGTTGTTGCACTTTGAGCCCATCCATCGCAGTCTCTGACTATATGACTGTCTACATATTCGGGGTTTCCATTTAGACCACACTATACATCCACGAACATACCCGATGATCACTTAACGTATGGATGTTTTACGTAATAATTAATATTATTACGTGACATATGTGACATATAATATTATCATACATAACGTCCACCTTATGATTAATTTGTATGAACTTTATCAACGTGCTGCGCATCACACGTATCTCGAATTAATCCCAACATCAAGATCTTATTTAATACCTTCGTTTCTTGACAAACTATAATTGCAACTTTTTCGAAAAATCAAATATCGAATGCAGAAATTTGAGGTATTCTACATTACTTTTTAGCTCCTAAAGTTTCCGTTCAATGTGAAACAGAATCATGACACCAAATCCCATCCCCACACACCAGATTTCATCATCCATGGGCACACACATTCGATATTTCACGTTTATTTCACGTGTTCTTTAAATTAAAAAGGAACTCCACTTTTACATCTCTAAACTATTGCTATGATATAGATATATAAATCATATTCCTTCATCCACCCCATCTCTTCGTGCCACTCCTTCCTTCACAGGAACACTCATCAAAATATAATGAACCGCCCAATAGACTGGCCCGAACCCGTAGTTCGTGTCCAATCCTTGTCTGAAAGTGGAATCTCCACTATCCCACAAAAATATATTAAGCCCCTTACTCAAAGACCATCTTCCAACTCCTCCTCCTCCTCCGGCGTTACACCTTCCGATCATTCGGACATTGACATTCCGATAATAGATTTTGAAGGGTTTTTGGGGGATGATGAGAAGCTGAAAAGGGATATTTTAGGAAAGATATTTGAGGCATGTAGTGAATGGGGATTCTTTCAAGCGATTAACCATGGGGTTAGTCATGAACTTATGGATAAAGCCAGAGAGGTATGGTACAGGTTTTTTCATCAGCCTATGGAAGTTAAACAAGGTTATGCTAATTCACCAAAGACTTATGAAGGGTATGGTAGTAGATTGGGGATTGAAAAAGGTGCCATTCTTGATTGGGGTGATTATTATTTCCTTCACTATCTACCTTGCTCTTTGAAAGATCATAACAAGTGGCCTGCTGTTCCTTTCGATCTAAGGTACGTGATCTTTTGATCTTTAGTTGTTTCATAAGTTTTCATGAAACGGTTCAACGGGTGATATATGTACATATAGAGCCGAGAAACTCACTGGAATCAAACTTTATATTTCGGAGTTATTGTTTGTCTGCTTCTCATCCTCCGCAGACCCTAGCGATAGCTTTTTGCTGTCGTTAGGATATACTGGATATGAATGTTGTTGTTGGTTCAATGGGTGATGCATTCAACAGCTTTCTTTTCTCCGTGTATGCTTGTGTTGGGGGATGTTTCTTCCGAGTCTGGATTCTCTGCTCAGTTTCGTAGCCGAATTCAGTGTCTCTAGATAAAAACTACGTATTTTTGTTTGAAAATTCTACACTACTGAAATAGTGTACTGTATAACAAAACTACGTAGTTTTATCGGACACGTTTTTTTGGTATGTTTTGCCCGCTTTTTGTTGGTATATATTGTATTTTATGTGTTGTAAAGACATAGAAGTATAAGATGATCCACAAATTGTGTAGAATACGAAAAGTGACGTACAAACGTCTGGGATGCTAAAGTTCGACCTGTTTGAACGAAGGAGTAGCCCTTTTTTTAGGCCACATGTGCTTAAATTACCTGGTGTTTGATAATGGTTTAGCTTTATTTATTTATTTGGTTTGTTTTGGTACGTTGGATGTGTTGTAACTTAGTCAAAGAAGGATGCATATATCACATGTGAAACACTAGTGGTGTGAAAGCCAAGAGCTTTGAATGGACGACACTTGATATCAACCATGTTTTCTTTAGCTTATCTTGTTCATCAAGTAGTGATAATGTTTCTAGCTTGCCTCCTCATTTCAGTCATGCTACTGTCATGTGTTCTGGTATATTTTATTATTCCACTACGATTTTCCAAAAACAAAGAATGTAGTTTATGTCATTATTTAAATATGATTTAATATGATATGTTTTGGTGTTTATCTTTTCATTTCCAATAGGGTCAATGACATATTCTTTCTTGACTTTAGAATATGATGGAATAAAGCAAAAATGACTCACTAAATTGGCTGCACTTCTTATATTGTGAAGTATAAGTTGATCGACATATCTTGACGCATCATTATGGATCATCGAGAAACAACCTCGTTGTCTTGTTGTTGATGATGTTTTGGCGTTTATTGCTAATCATATACGAATATGATATTAGGTTGTGAAATGAACAATAACGCGTGTCTGAACTAATTTGGTGAAAGAATTACTTGGACAAGTGGTATTATATTATGTTTTATTCTAGAAAAGGACATATGCCCAACAACGCGTATGATGTTTTTGTGTCCGAACATTGTTGATGGGAACTAATTTTTCGGCGGCCACACAAGTTGGAGTGACGTTACATTTTAATGGAGGTAGTTGTTATTCCATGACTATGGTGCAATATACATACCCTTTTAATGAATAGCTATATAATATATCTCGTTTATTTGGTTTTAAGGAAAAAAATTACGGCCAAGTATTACTTTTACAAACCTTTTAATGAATAGTTATAGGTTTTTTGGGTCTTAGAGAGGATGCGGTCTTAAAGAAAATATCGTATGTTTTAATAGACGTATTATGAAATAAAGCAAAATGACTCACTAAATTAGATGTGTTTCTTATAATGTGAAATAACAGTTGATCGATACAGCTTGATGCAATTTTCATTATAGTTCATCGAAAAAGAAACTCTTTGTGTTTCTAGCACATAGATGTGGTTGCATACATCCGACCTCCATACTCCGCTACAGGTAGGAGTCTTTAAGACAATAGGGTAATGTTGTTGTTGTAAACTCCAACAAGCTAGAGATTTGTACAATATTAAGACTCCCGCGTTATGTACATGTTCTCTAGGCTCTAGAGTATCCTGTGGTATGATTAAATTAGATTATATATCTAGATTAATCTGTTATAACACCACCATATAGTACCAAAAGTTGAACATGTGAGCCTTATCAATCTTGATTGGCGGGTTTATATGCAATGTCACCTTTGTTTCCTCTTCTTCTTTTTGTGTGTTATATTCTTTTTACTCAAGTGATATTGATTATAGTACAACAACGGGTCGGATGACCAATGTGTTAGAAACATATAAGTTTGTTTCTTATAATATATAATGCAAATTGCGTCATATTGATTCCTATAACGCATAATAAAAATTGCGTCATATTGATTATAGTACGTGGATCAACTTAAACTATAACAATATTTCACAAAACGGCTATACTAATTATGATCTTAGTAGGGAAGTGATTGATGAATACTCAAAACAAGTTGTCAAGTTTTGTGGATCACTCGTGAAGATTCTATCCAAGAACCTCGGATTAAAAGAGGATCTTCTTCAAAATGCTTTTGGAGGCAAGGACTTTGGAGCATGTCTAAGAGTGAACTTCTATCCTAGATGTCCACAACCCGAGCTAACCCTTGGCCTATCCTCTCACTCCGATCCCGGCGGCTTGACGGTGTTGTTGCCGGACGAGAATGTCGCCGGCCTCCAAGTACGGAGGAACGAAGAGTGGATCACCGTGAAACCTGCTTCACACGCTTTCATTGTTAATATTGGGGACCAAATGCAGGTAAACTATTCCCTTTCCTTTTTTGGGAGTTTACTATTTATAGTAGCTTTTTCCTGTTTTAGCTCATTTCTTCTTTCTAGGGGGATCGGATTTAGTAATCCTGGGTTCTTTAATCTGAAATCCTAGCAAGATCTAGCACGTGAAAATAAATAGAAAATCTATTATTATTTTCTTTCACATAGGTTACGTTCTGCTTAAGCCAAGTCATTGAACAATCCTTGTGGTTTATCGTACAATAACTTCAATATAACTAACAACAATTACAACCATACTCAATAATATCCCAACGAAATCAAAAGCTATCATTAAGGTCTGGAAAGGGTGTCAGACAAATAATACCTCCATCATAAAGGATAGAGAGTTTGGTTCGAGTGAGACCTCCAACTCTAAATGTACCTACATAGATGACAAACAATGGTAATATGGTGTGCTGCTTTGCTGGTGAAAGATTTTAGTAAACACAAATATAAAACTTCCGTTATTAAAATAATCATAACCATGTATAAAATATGATAGAAATATAGATAAAAAGTAATGCATCTTGATAGGGTTTTTAAAACTTGCTAATGATGGATTAGTTAATCTCTTAAGATGCTACAATAAGACTCTCCCTAGACCTTAACGATAGCTTTTGTTGTCGTTGGGATATACTGAGTCCGGATGATGATGATGATTAAGAAAATGATTTTTTTTGCTTCTAATTACATGAATGCGTTGTTGGATAAAATATTCCAAAGAATGATATTTCCATTTTCGACTTACATTGGTGAAAGGATAACTTATTAGCTCCTGAGATAGCCGTAAGTGTAAATATTATATGATCAAAATTTTACTCTTTGTTTAAAAATATTTTTTAAAAATTTGACTTCTGAATTAATGTTTTAAGTCAAACTAAGTGAACACATATTTAAAGATGTAAGAAATATCACGATAACCGAAAAATATTATGTAGAATAAAATTGCCAATGTCCGGATAAATAAATTAAAATAAGAATTTCCTAGCTCATGTTTGCCACAACGGACTGATTGGTTCTTACGTACATATGCACATGGAGGGGTCACAATAATTTTCTTTTTGTTTGAAATTTCTAAGGGGTGAATCCTGTTCTGAAGTGAGTGAAAACAATAATTCCTACCGAAATCTGGTCAACCGAATATGATAAACGTGGTTAATTTTAACAACGGGATTCTTTGTCGAATATCTCTTTCTTTCTCAATCCGAGTATCAACTGGAATACACATTGAAGACATAGAAGAACTCTTTACTTGTCACGTGACAACATTCTATTGACAATTGCGCTGTTGATCTGCATCCATCGTAAATGAATCTGACTCCAACATATGATACCGGTTAAGATCTGAAAAGGCCAACAAAAAGATAAAATATGAGGCATTCAATCACGCGCCGCCACGTGTACAAATTGGTCAGCGGTTCAAAAAAAATTTAAAAGAACAGTTTGTATACGTGGCGGCGCGTGATTGGAGGTCCATATTTTGTCTTTTTGTTGGTCTCTTCATATCTGAACCCATATGATTCGGCTTTTTGTTTTTATGCTTTATAAATTTATAATACACTTGTGACAAGTAGGCCACATAGAATCACTGACTACTTTTCTGGGACTAAGTAAATAAAGTTGTGCTGATCAACTTGGTTAACCAAGTGGACATATAATGGGGATCAATTTATGTATTTTACTTTGAATTAATAGGTCAAGTTGTAATAATGCAATATTATTATGGTTATATCTGTTTCAAGCAGAGAAAATGAGCCAGATGTATAAGTATGAAAATACATCTTTTGTAGCAGTTAATGATTAATTAGAATTTTTATAGTTAGTTAATGATTAGTGGTATAACGAAAATTTGAAGCAATGACCAAGTTGGTTCTCATGTCTTAGTGGTCTTTATCACATTAGGCAATAAAAATACCCTAAAAAAAGTATGATGTTAGTTACTTGTACACTGTTATATTATACAATTCATTATCATTATTAAGTATGTAGATACCGTTTTTCTAGAAAGAAAATATTTGTTTGACATATTTCATACAAAATGTATGTATATATATTGCATCTTGTATTAGTTAAAAGGACAGACCTTGGAGCAATTGGTAAGGTTGGTGTTTTGTGACTTTGAAGTCACGAGTTCGAGGTACGGAAACAACCTCTTGAACAAAGTGTAGGATAAGACTACGTATATCAGATCGCAAAACAATCCGGCCCCTCCCCAGACCTTACACAAACGTGGGAGCCTAGTGCACCGAGAACGTTTTTTATCTCGTATTAGTTAAAAAAACACTAACTAAAAGAATACAACATTTCGTAGGTTTGCCATTTCAGAGAAGATTTATTTTACTTTTAAACCGTTCGTAGCTTTGCCATTTCAGAGAAGACTTATTTTACTTTTCAACATTTCGTAGCTTTGCCATTTCAGAGAAGATTTATTTTACTTTTCAAATGACTCATGGCCTAACAAAATACAAATAAGTAAAAGAAACAATAACAAGTAATAGGATGATAAATAATCATTACGTAAAATATATGTGTATATATATCTTTCATGTTCTATTAGTTAAAAAATACATAGTGCCGTCTATGTAAGTTATCATGATATCAAGTTCTTGTCCTGATCACTTACATGTTTTCTTGCGATTATGATAATTGATCTCTTGCTGGAGTGCATGTATCAACATGGTCTCAACATGTTATCTTTAAAACAAAACTAAATACTTAATTATAATAAATACAAAAATCATGTCCAGTATATTCCAACGAAATCAAAAGCTATCGCTAGAGTCTGGAGAGGGTAAAAGGCAGCCAAATAATACCTCCATCACAATGGATAGAGAGTTTGCTTCCAGTGAGACCTCCGACTCTATATGTATCTGCATAGATAACACAATAATAGAACAATAATAGGAATATTTACTAGTGAAGAAAAAATACTTATAATAAATAAATAACTAAAATTCATATACTATTAAGCCTAAGTTAATAAATTTGTTACAAATGGCAGGTGCTAAGCAATGCGATATACAAAAGCGTGGAGCACAGAGTGATAGTGAATTCGGACAAGGAGAGAATCTCCCTGGCTTTCTTCTACAACCCAAAGAGCGACCTGTTAATCGGACCGGCCAAGGAACTCGTAACTCCGGACCGACCGGCACAGTACCCGGCTATGACTTTTGATGAGTACAGGCTTTATATCCGGACCAGGGGCCCTAGAGGAAAATCCCAGTTGGGGGAATCTTGTTGGACCTGTATAGCACCACTAGAGGGGGGGGGTGAATAGTGGGTTAGCGGAAATTACACTACAATTACCTTCAAAAACTTGTTTGAAGACCCCTTTGCCTCTTTAGCCTCAGATTCTGGAATTTCCAGAAACAGTTCACTGTTTTGAGCGCTTTGGTTGAACAACTTATACACCTGCGCAAGCTCTCAAACTTGGCAGAGATCAAGTTTAGAATGTTTATAGTATGTCATAAAAATTTCAGTCAATTCCAAGCAAGTTTGCACGTTCAAATAAGCAAGATAAGTAAAGTGTGCAATTCTGGCAGTTTCAGGCAGAATGTTAGCTTAACTTCAAACGATGATATCTCAAAATCTACCCGTGCTATTTTGATGAATCTTATGTCAAATTAAACCTTATGATGTCTAGTTTAATTTGATATAAGGCTCACTTCAAGATTCGTAGGATAACCTATTCAAATTGAACAAGTTTTGCACACTGGTCAGAATTGTTCACAGAATGTAGCAACAATTTTGTGAAGACGATTTGAATATGCTAAACTCCTTAGAATTTAGTGATTCTTGCGGCTAATGAAAGCTAACACATTGAAGTATAATATATCCAAAATTCATGCAATTCTAAGACTGTTTGCTTGTTCAATTATGCGTGCCAAGTTAGTGTAATTCTCAGGCAGAAAACAGTAAGTGCAGGAAATAAGTAAAGAACACAAGGAATTATCCTGGTTCGGTCAATGTGACCTACTCCAGTCCCAAGAGACACCTTCTCTTGGATTTCACTAAACACCAAACACCAAAGTCACCTTACAAAGCCAAAGGAAGAAGCTTTTCACCAACTTCTTCAAGAGACTTCACCAAAACTGAAAAACAGCAACTAGTTTGTTTCACCTTTGCACCTTTGCACCTTTTGCTCACCTCTAAGGAGTAAGCTTTATACACCAGCTTCTCCCTTACAATATGTCGTTTAAAAGGTGTTGAAATGACAAGAAATGAAGAACTATACAATCATAAAGCTTGCTGCAAATGTGTTCTTCAATATAGAAGAATAGAAGAGAAGAATGGAGACAAAGAGCTGAATGTCTTGCTTGCTTTTCTTTTGTTTTTCGTTGGTGCACTTTTACTCTTCACCTTTGGAGCTATTTATAGCCAAGAGGACAGCCTAAAGGCTCCTCAAAGTAGACGTTGGAATGGTTGAGAATGGAGAAAAATCAGCACTTTTCTAGCTATCCAAATGAAGCTTATCTTTTGTTGCTTTGAATTGGTCTTCAAACTGAACTTTTATCCTTCATCTTATCCCATTATAGACGTTGGAGCTGAGGTGGAAAATGGCTTCATTTGAACGTTTAAGAGATAGCTCCCAATCAGCAATGTCCATGTGTGAATAACTTGCCATGTGTGCAGCTGAATAAGCGTGTGTTTTGAACAAATTTGGCTCCTCATTTTGAATGTTAAATGGCCGTTGGAATACCCTAGAATCAGGCATTGGAGAATAGTTCAAAGATAGAGAGAAATCAGCTAAGCCTTTGAGTTTGAATTGGTCTCCAATTTTTGATCATATAGCCGTTGCATATGGCTTCCTTGGTTGAGAGACTTTTGCTTCAAATTTGCTACATTGTAGGACTTGTTTTTGTCACACATTATAACCTGAATCTTGACCATATAGCATACGAAATTTTGCTCCATTTTTGAACCAAGATAGCCGTTGTAAACATATACAAGAATAGTCATTTGAAATCAGCACCAAAATAGGATTTATTTCAACTTGCCTTGACTTGTTCAAAATCTGAAAATTTGAACATGATTTGTGTGCCAATATCCGTTTGCACACATATAATATATAGCCATTTATGTCTTCAACATGTAGCATAGAATACCATATGAAGAATGCCAAGAATTCCAAGAAAACCATATATGTGATAACCATAATATAAGAATCCCAAATGATATACCATGCTGCCCGTTTCCATGCTGCCCGTTTCCATAAATATAGGACATGTACTATATGTGACATAAACACATATAAACATCATATAAACAATATATAACACGTTAGAAGATCCATTGGCAAGTGAAGAGACCAGAATACCCCTTAGCACAAAAATAGGAATTTTGTCCTAGGATGAACCTAGACATGGTGCTGCTCCAGATTCATTTTTGCCATGATGTGACATGACTTATAAATGTGTCATATGATCATATAAATCCGTTGGAAGAAGACCAAATAAGAATGAGAAGTCCAAATGGTGAAATTACCAAAATAACCCTTATAAAGGTCAATAAGCTTCACCACCGTGTCAAGTCAGTTTTTATCCGTGTCAAGCATGCTTTTCCTCAGCCAATTAGATTCTAAATTGAATAAGGATCATGTGGGCTTTTGAATCACTCAATTTGGAGTTCATTTGCCCAAGATATGAACCAAAACCTGCAATAGGATACTAAACCAAGCAATTTGCCTTATATTGTAAGTCATGTGACTTCAAGGCTTGGTTAGATCATATAATTAACATGTATTGGCATATATATCATCTAAGATCAGTTTGAACATATCTTGATTTAGACATGTGATTGAATTGGCCAAGTTCAATCTCATGATCTTAATCAAACTTGTTCAATCTTGATTCATTCAATCAATTTCACATTTAGCTCATAAATTCAATCTCATGCACACATATACTTTAAACGTTACACACACATACATGCTCACATATGCATTTTGCAATCATTCAAACATGATATACCACAACAATCTCCCCCTTTTGATGATTTGCAAAATTACCCCACATATGTGTATATTAAGCATCTAAATCAAGTGTGTGACAAGTTTAACTATTTCTTTCTTTAAGTCATGCATTATAACGTTTTGTAAGCTCATAACGTTCCCTAATCTCCCCCTTAATGTGTTATCTCCCCCTTAACATGATATACATATGATATACATATATGTTTTTTTTCTCTCTCCCCCTTAATTTTGTAAATTATGCAAAAGACTGAACCGAGTTAGCAATACCCAGAATGATCTAGACAGTATTGTCAGTTGTAAGCAATTAAGCCAAGTCTTGCACGTAAATTCTCAAAGATAGCTTGATTAAGGGGTTTAGTGAATATGTCAGCTACTTGTTGATCAGTTCTAACATGTTCAATGTGTATATGTCCAAGATTAACATGATCACGGAGAAAATGATAACGTACTTCTATATGCTTTGCCTTAGAGTGTAGTACAGGGTTTTTAGACAAATTTATAGCACTTGTACTATCACAATAGATGGGGATATTATGTACTTGTATTTCAAAGTCTGAAAGTTGTTGTTTAATCCATAATAGTTGAGTACAACATAGACTTAAAGCCATATATTCTGCTTCAGTAGTAGAAAGTGCAACACTAGATTGTTTCTTTGAAAACCAAGATATTAGTGAGTTTCCTAGGAATTGACATGTTCCACTAGTGCTCTTTCTATCTACTCTACATCCACCATAATCTGCATCTGAATATGCATGTAGACTTAGACTAGATTGTCTATCATACCATAAGCCTAATGTTGGTGTATGTTGAAGATATCTAAATATTCTTTTTATAGCTTTAAAGTGTGACAACTTAGGCATACTTTGAAATCTTGCACACATACATACTGCAAACATAATATCAGGTCTACTAGCAGTTAGATATAGCAATGAACCAATCATAGACCTATATAGTTTTTCATCAAATGCAACACCATTTTCATCTTTGTCTAATTTTGTTGAAGTACACATTGGTGTTGGAGATGGTTTCAAGTTTTCAAAGTTGAATTTCTTTATCATATCTCTTATGTATTTGGCTTGATTGATATGTATACCACTTGATGTTTGTTTTATTTGCAAGCCTAAGAAATAGTTTAATTCACCAACCATAGACATTTCAAACTCAGACTTCATACAATCTTCAAAGTCTTTTACTAAGTTAGGATTAGTTGAACCAAAGATTATGTCATCTACATATATTTGTATTACAAGCAAATCTTTGTCTTTCTTTTTCAAGAATAAGGTACTATCTATGGTTCCTCTTTGAAAATTGTTACTTAGTAAAAAATTGGCAAATCTTTCATACCATGAACGGGGGGCTTGTTTCAAACCATATAAGGCTTTCTTAAGTTTATATACATGATTAGGGTTCTTTGGATCTTCAAAGCCTGGTGGTTGTTTAACAAAAACTTCTTCTTGGATATAGCCATTTAAGAATGCACTCTTAACATCCATTTGGAATAGTTTGATGTTATTATAACATGCAAAAGCTAATAAGAGGCGTATGGATTCTAATCTTGCTACGGGGGCAAATGTTTCATCGTAATCAATACCCTCTTCTTGATTATATCCTTGAGCTACAAGTCTTGCTTTATTTCTTACTACAACCCCTTGTTCATTCATTTTGTTCCTAAACACCCATTTAGTTCCAATGATTGATTTATCCTCGGGTTTAGGTACTAAATCCCACACATTGTTTCTTTCAAATTGGTTTAACTCTTCATGCATTGCATCTATCCAATATGCATCGTTTAAGGCATCATTCACATTCTTAGGTTCAATTTGGGATATAAGTGCATGCCATTGATCATATTCATTAGGATCTATTTGCCTACGTGTTCTAACCCCTTGATTTACATCTCCTATGATAAGTTCTTGAGGATGCTTTTGTTTATCTCTTATTTGCCACCAATTACTTGGTTGTGCATCTTCAATAGGTTCATGATGTTCAATAGGCTGGTTAGGCACATTTTCTTCATTACGTTCTTGTGTAGGGGGAGTTTGAACTTCATGCATTTCAAGAGTTTGATTTGGTGTTTCAATTTGTTCATTTGTAGGTGGTAGGATAAGTTCATCTTCATCATGAAGTATTTGATCATTTGGTACATAGATTTCATGTTGATTACTTGTTTGGAGATATGCATTTTCATTGAACTTCACATGTATAGATTCAACTATCTTTCTTGTTTGTGCATTATAACATCTATATGCTTTAGAGTTCATTGAATATCCCACAAATATATGTTCATCAGACTTAGGATCAAACTTATCTAAGTTATCTTTTGTGTTCAATACAAAGCATTTACAACCAAAGACTTTTAAATAGTTTACTTTTGGGAGTCGTCCATTTAAGATTTCAAATGGTGTTTTGTTCAATTTCTTTCTTATTGATAGTCTGTTGATCATATAACTTGAAGTGTTTACTGCTTCAGCCCATAAGAATTTAGGTACTTTGTTTTCTACCATCATTGTTCTTGCTACTTCTTGAATAGTCCTATTCTTTCTTTCAACTACACCATTAAGTTGAGGAGTTCTTGGTGGGGAGAATTCATGTTTTATACCCTTTTCATTACAGAATTTGATTAATTCACTATTTTTAAACTCACCACCTCTATCACTCCTTATCTTAATAACATGTGATTCATGTTCATTTTCAAGTTGTCTAATTAGATTAGCTATAGATGATGCACTTTCATCTTTTGAAGCAAGAAACAATGTCCAAGTATATCTTGAGAAATCATCAACTATTACACATACATAATAACTTCCACCTAAGCTTCTTGTTCTACATGGACCAAATAAGTCTATATGCAAGAGTTCTAGTATTCTTGATGTTGTGACCTCGGTTTTAGGCTTAAGGGATTCTCTAACATGTTTGCCTTTGATACAAGATTCACATAGTTGAAAATCATTCAAGTTAAGTTTAGGCAATCCTTTAACAAGACTTTTAGCGTGTAGTTTTTCTAAGGTTGATATACCAATGTGTCCTAAACGTCTATGCCAAAGATTGGGATCAGATTCATGTGAAACAAGACATTTTGTGTTACTACTTAGCATATCATCCATGTTAAGCACATATATGTTTCCTTCACGTTTTCCTTTTAACACAACTTGATTGTTTTTATCCATTATCTTACAAGAGGTGGAGGAGAAGAGAACATTCAAGTTGTTGTCACATAGTTGAGAAACACTTAAAAGCTCAAAGGTTAAGTTACTTACAAGTAGGACGTTTTTGATCTCAAACTTGTTTGGATCACCAACCTTGCCTTTGCCAATTATTTGGCCTTGGTTGTTGTCTCCAAAGGTAACTTTGCCACCTTTTGCAACGTTCTTAAGTGTGCTAAACAAATTTTTGTTGCCCGTCATATGTCTTGAGCAACCACTATCAACTATCCAATTGGTTTTGTTCTTTTCATCTTCTTTGTTGTTATAACCAGCAACTTGTCTTTCTTTGATGTTATGTACCTCATTTGTAGACTTTGAAGCCAAACATGTTTGTGCAACTTCAGGTTCCTCCTCGGATTCGGATGAAGATGTGTCATCCCAAGTGCTTGCCTTAAGAGCTTTCTTCCTCCTTTGCTTAGGTTCTACTCTAGTTTGTGTTCTTGTCTTTTCATCCATGTCACGGTTTTTGTTCTTGTTTGGACAATCATATGAGATGTGTCCTTGTTTGCCACATTCATAACACTTAAGTTCTTTATCATACCATTTACCATCTTGTTTGTTAGATTTCACATTGATAGGGGCAGCTGATTTTGCTTGTCTTTTAGTTGGTCTTTTCTTGAAAAACTTCCTTAAACGCCTAGCTAACAACATTATGTCTTCTTCATCACTTTCATCATCACTTTCATACTCGGCTTGATTAGATGATTCGGGTTCATTTGTTACAAATGCAAGTGATTTAGACTTGTTACTAGTTTCAGCCTTTCTTATATTCAACTTGTTTTCATAAACTTTTAAAGAGCCTATCAATTCATCAAGTTTTATTTGAGAAAGATCTTTGCTTTCTTCAATGGCACTAACTTTGGCATCCCATTCAATTGGCAAACTTCTCAAAACTTTTTGCACTTTTTCTTTCATCAAAAACGTTTTACCAAGGGATTCAAGTGAGTTGTATAAGTTTGTAAGCCTTAAATCCATATCAACAATTGATTCATTAGGCAGTAAATGGAATGATTCAAGTGTAGTCATTAACATGTTAATCTTTGATTCCTTTACTTGATTAGTTCCTTCATGCTTCATTTCAAGACATTTCCACATATCCTTTGCACTTAAACATGAAGAGACATAGGCAGATTCACTCCTACTTAAACCATTCAACAATAATTGCATTGCTTTAGCATTAAGACTCATTTTCTTTTTATCTTCATCACTCCAATCTTTTCTATATTTCTCAACTTCTTGTGATAAGCCATCAATTATAACATGCTTAGTAGGCACATAAGGTCCATCTTCAATGATGGACCACAAGTCTATGTCAATAGCCATTAAGAACAATTTCATCCTAAGTTTCCAATGACTAAAGTTTTCTCCATCAAAAAGAGGTGGTCTTTGTGTGGACATGCCTTCTAATTCTATTTTCATGTGTGACTTAGACATGCTTCTTAGTGTGTGAGAAAACGTTTAAAACACTTATAAGAAGGAAAGAAAGTGTCACCTTGTTGTAGATACCAAATATGAAGAATATAAGAAAACCAGAAAATTTCCAGCAACTTTGCAACTTGGAGTGTAAACTGTTTTCAGCTCAAATAAGAATATGGTGCTCAACCTTGCTCTGATACCACTTGTTGGACCTGTATAGCACCACTAGAGGGGGGGGTGAATAGTGGGTTAGCGGAAATTACACTACAATTACCTTCAAAAACTTGTTTGAAGACCCCTTTGCCTCTTTAGCCTCAGATTCTGGAATTTCCAGAAACAGTTCACTGTTTTGAGCGCTTTGGTTGAACCACTTATACACCTGCGCAAGCTCTCAAACTTGGCAGAGATCAAGTTTAGAATGTTTATAGTATGTCATAAAAATTTCAGTCAATTCCAAGCAAGTTTGCACGTTCAAATAAGCAAGATAAGTAAAGTGTGCAATTCTGGCAGTTTCAGGCAGAATGTTAGCTTAACTTCAAACGATGATATCTCAAAATCTACCCGTGCTATTTTGATGAATCTTATGTCAAATTAAACCTTATGATGTCTAGTTTAATTTGATATAAGGCTCACTTCAAGATTCGTAGGATAACCTATTCAAATTGAACAAGTTTTGCACACTGGTCAGAATTGTTCACAGAATGTAGCAACAATTTTGTGAAGACGATTTGAATATGCTAAACTCCTTAGAATTTAGTGATTCTTGCGGCTAATGAAAGCTAACACATTGAAGTATAATATATCCAAAATTCATGCAATTCTAAGACTGTTTGCTTGTTCAATTATGCGTGCCAAGTTAGTGTAATTCTCAGGCAGAAAACAGTAAGTGCAGGAAATAAGTAAAGAACACAAGGAATTATCCTGGTTCGGTCAATGTGACCTACTCCAGTCCCAAGAGACACCTTCTCTTGGATTTCACTAAACACCAAACACCAAAGTCACCTTACAAAGCCAAAGGAAGAAGCTTTTCACCAACTTCTTCAAGAGACTTCACCAAAACTGAAAAACAGCAACTAGTTTGTTTCACCTTTGCACCTTTGCACCTTTTGCTCACCTCTAAGGAGTAAGCTTTATACACCAGCTTCTCCCTTACAATATGTCGTTTAAAAGGTGTTGAAATGACAAGAAATGAAGAACTATACAATCATAAAGCTTGCTGCAAATGTGTTCTTCAATATAGAAGAATAGAAGAGAAGAATGGAGACAAAGAGCTGAATGTCTTGCTTGCTTTTCTTTTGTTTTTCGTTGGTGCACTTTTACTCTTCACCTTTGGAGCTATTTATAGCCAAGAGGACAGCCTAAAGGCTCCTCAAAGTAGACGTTGGAATGGTTGAGAATGGAGAAAAATCAGCACTTTTCTAGCTATCCAAATGAAGCTTATCTTTTGTTGCTTTGAATTGGTCTTCAAACTGAACTTTTATCCTTCATCTTATCCCATTATAGACGTTGGAGCTGAGGTGGAAAATGGCTTCATTTGAACGTTTAAGAGATAGCTCCCAATCAGCAATGTCCATGTGTGAATAACTTGCCATGTGTGCAGCTGAATAAGCGTGTGTTTTGAACAAATTTGGCTCCTCATTTTGAATGTTAAATGGCCGTTGGAATACCCTAGAATCAGGCATTGGAGAATAGTTCAAAGATAGAGAGAAATCAGCTAAGCCTTTGAGTTTGAATTGGTCTCCAATTTTTGATCATATAGCCGTTGCATATGGCTTCCTTGGTTGAGAGACTTTTGCTTCAAATTTGCTACATTGTAGGACTTGTTTTTGTCACACATTATAACCTGAATCTTGACCATATAGCATACGAAATTTTGCTCCATTTTTGAACCAAGATAGCCGTTGTAAACATATACAAGAATAGTCATTTGAAATCAGCACCAAAATAGGATTTATTTCAACTTGCCTTGACTTGTTCAAAATCTGAAAATTTGAACATGATTTGTGTGCCAATATCCGTTTGCACACATATAATATATAGCCATTTATGTCTTCAACATGTAGCATAGAATACCATATGAAGAATGCCAAGAATTCCAAGAAAACCATATATGTGATAACCATAATATAAGAATCCCAAATGATATACCATGCTGCCCGTTTCCATGCTGCCCGTTTCCATAAATATAGGACATGTACTATATGTGACATAAACACATATAAACATCATATAAACAATATATAACACGTTAGAAGATCCATTGGCAAGTGAAGAGACCAGAATACCCCTTAGCACAAAAATAGGAATTTTGTCCTAGGATGAACCTAGACATGGTGCTGCTCCAGATTCATTTTTGCCATGATGTGACATGACTTATAAATGTGTCATATGATCATATAAATCCGTTGGAAGAAGACCAAATAAGAATGAGAAGTCCAAATGGTGAAATTACCAAAATAACCCTTATAAAGGTCAATAAGCTTCACCACCGTGTCAAGTCAGTTTTTATCCGTGTCAAGCATGCTTTTCCTCAGCCAATTAGATTCTAAATTGAATAAGGATCATGTGGGCTTTTGAATCACTCAATTTGGAGTTCATTTGCCCAAGATATGAACCAAAACCTGCAATAGGATACTAAACCAAGCAATTTGCCTTATATTGTAAGTCATGTGACTTCAAGGCTTGGTTAGATCATATAATTAACATGTATTGGCATATATATCATCTAAGATCAGTTTGAACATATCTTGATTTAGACATGTGATTGAATTGGCCAAGTTCAATCTCATGATCTTAATCAAACTTGTTCAATCTTGATTCATTCAATCAATTTCACATTTAGCTCATAAATTCAATCTCATGCACACATATACTTTAAACGTTACACACACATACATGCTCACATATGCATTTTGCAATCATTCAAACATGATATACCACAACAAATCTCAGCAATCACCTAGATAATCATTACCCATCTTGATTTTCTGGTTTAATTCTTCTAGACTTCGAAATGTATATCTGACTTCGAATCTCCCCGTTGCCTATTTCTTGTTGGCAAAAGATTGAATCCAACCAAAGAGCCTCTACTGTTCCAGCCATAAAGAGTTGCCTATTTCTAATTGGCTACGTTCTAAATAGTAGTGTAGGAACTTTGAAAGGTTCAATTGTGTTGTGGGGTTTTAAGCATGTAAATCGTAGTATCAATAACGGACTCTAGTACTATAATTTATGATATGATGTATCATCATGCATGAGAAAAGCATGTCCATGGTATCTTTAAACATCACTTTTTAGAAAACTATGTAAATCATATAAGATATATAATGACATTTTATAATGTTTTATGATTAATCATGAGACTAATACTCACTTTGTCTAAAAATATTGCCTTCCTTTTTTATTTTGATTTGCGTTATAATTATTATCCACTTTTTAAAATAATAAGTATTGTAAGTCAAATTTTCTAACACTTACATGATTTTTCATATTTTGAGGGCGAGCCTTGCAGCATCTGGTAAGGTTGCTACTTTGTGACCTTGAGGTTACGGGTTCGAGCTGCAGAAACAGCCTCTTGCATAAAGTTTAGGGTAATGCTGCGTACATCAAATCACAAAGCGACCCAACCCCTCTTTGGACTCTGCGTAAACGCATGAGCCTAGTGCGTCGGACACAAATATTTTAATTCAAGTAACTAAGGATAAAATACGAATAATAGCTCATAAAACTTAAGTTTTTTAAATTGTGTTAAAATCAAACTAAGATAATATTTCTAGATCTATAGAAGTATTTCTATTTGGTCTAATACATCGAGTCGGATGTCTCACGGGAAGCAAGCTCTCTGTCATATTGAGTACGTACATCGAGTCGGATGTCTCACGGGAAGCAAGCTCTCTATCCTTTAGAATGGAGGTACCGTTTGCTTGCTTCTCACCCTTTTCGTGTTGAGATATAGTGCGTATGATTGTTGTTGTATTGCATGACAAATCATTGCTGGATAAGCTTAAGAAAAAGAAAAAAATCACGCATACAGTTGACGAGGCCCATTCGTCAAATCCAATTGTGCTTTCTTGATTCACAATTACCACATGAACATCTACCTACGCACCAAAGCATATAAACTCTACAACCACAAGCACCCTTAGAAACATTAGAGGCTAAGTCTCCCGATAAAATCCTCTAATCCTTAAGTTACGCTTGCGTAAGAGATGGAATGAAGAGGACTACTAAGAGAGTATTCAGCTAAGTGTTAAGTACCTTTTTCCAACAGTAATTTTATTGTGTTACAAGAGCATCAAATTCCAATACCCCTACACAAATATAAGCAGCTGCAACCATCTGGTTCATTACTCTGTAATCAATCTCCATGCAACTTTCTGACCGACAGCTTTCTGAAAGCAGTCAGTGACATCTTGTAGTATGCTGCTGGCAAGGCCATCAAAATTCAAAAGGTTGAAAAGACACTTTAGCATGGACTTGTCCTAAGAAGCCTTCCAACCATTTCTTCTTGTTTTCAGAGGTTGAGTTATTGCCAGTATTGTTTCCTAGACAGTCATCCGATATTCATCATCTTCAGCCGAAATGTTCAAGTCAAGGTTTGTTTCCAATGACTTATCTTCCATGTGGGTCTGAAAAACGGCCATTCTTCACGGCCTGGTACAAGCTTTGATGCAAACAGCAGATCAGCTTTGTCGATATTTTCAAGCAAAACAACTAATAGAGGACTCTTGCTGAGATCCTCAGCGATATAATCAACATTGTGCTTCCCTATGTGGCTAACATGACAATTATCTCATGTATCAATATCTGACGTAGCTTTTGAACAAGTTTTCTTGGAAGCTTAAGGCGACATGGATTAGATTTTCTCTACTTCCGTACAATGTTTCAGCATGGGATGTTGCAAGTTTCCTCTTGCCTAATAGATCGGGTCCAAGGAAGCTAAACCATATGTCTCCACGACTCGGCTTTTGATGCTTTTCAGTTCTACGCCTGCAATGAACAATGGTTTGACTAATTTCTTTCACAGCCTCTTCTTGCCAGCCAATCCTTTTGGCTAGAGCTGCATGAAGCATTTTAATGACTTTCTGATCCAATAGAGTGTTGTCATGAAATGGGAACTGGATGATTTAGCTTCATTACTCAATTCTCCCTGTTCAGAGTATTGTCCCACGTTCGCCAATTTGTGGAAAAATACATCGCTTTATGGGCCTCACCTCATGTAAACCCAAGTTTCAATATGGTATCAGAGCGAGGTTTAAAATGTGGACTCACACCTTGTCCGGCCCACGGTTGACCATCTATTGTCTCCCCTCAACCAATTGAGATGTTCATGGTTAATTTGTGGTTTGTGATTGAAGGCGGATTCTAAGGCTCGTGTGTATGTCAAGCTACGTTGCTACGTGAGGGCGGGTGTTAATAATATTGTCTCACGTTGGCTAATTTGAGAAAATACATAGTTATATGAGAATAATGTATCACCACCCATTGTCTTAAGGTTTTGAGTGAATATGGGTCTCAGCTCATGTAAGCCCAAGTTTCAACACTCCCTGCTTCGGTTCCTTGGATCAGCACACCGGTGATTGGACAAGTTTTTACTAAGATTGGCATAACTCTTATCTAGATGATACGCAATTCCGCTCCTTATGGAAGTAGAATTCAACCCCAAATTAGATCTACGGCAATTGAAGTTACAGAGGCTGGAGATTTTAGACCATTCTCAGCAGTCGATGTAGATGAATTGAATGATGAACCAAGACGACGTTCTACTATTGCTTCCGAAGGGAGTTTGCTAAATTTGGTAGGAAAATTCACATTGCTGCCTTTTGATAACAAACTCGTTGGACTACTATTTCCAGATGCACCTGCCTCCATCGACATTAATGTCATCGCCTTCTTGCACTCATTCCAATTACATTTCAAATGGAGTTATTGACACACTATTCTTTGCTTATGAAATATGATAGAATAAAGCAAAATGATTCACTAAATTAAATATATTTCTTATATTGTGGAGTAGCAGTTGATCGACACAGCTTGACGCAATTTTCATTATGAGTCATTGGGAAACAAGCTCTATTTATTTCTAATACATGGGTATAGTTGCGTACATTTGATCATCTACCCCGCTATAGGCGGAAGCCTTTAAGACAATGGGGGTAATGTTGGTGTTGTTGCTGCTGCTGCCTTCTTGAACTCATTTCTGGTCAAAGAATAATCTCGAAAACTGGAATCAGATTCGTCATTTGCTATTCCATCTTCAGGTGCCGGAGAGCCAGCAAGTGTTTTGGGACTGAATCCATGATTGCTTTACCTTATGAAACTGCTGACCATAATGTAGATTCTAACAGATATTGTCATTTCCTGTAGAGTCCGGGAATTTTAGTGCTCCATATCTCTTCATCCTTCTGGGCCTGCACTAAATATATGTAAAACAGATTTAGACAGAAGGCTATAAATTCTTTAATTTCGTATTCTTTAACACGTTTTCTTTTTCACTATGTCATGTATATTACTTTGGTAACGTTTTAAAACGCACGGTACAACATTCAATATGGAGTTCAAACCAGGGTCTAAGGTTCAATATGCATCCGAACAATCAGTGATAGTTTTGAAACATTCTACTGTTTAGAGGCTCAGACGTTGAGCAAGAGCTGAGGTCTACTTAACTGAGAGTTTCAAAGATCTTGCGTATATAAACACAGAATATTTGGTATCAACTGTTCAGGATTGGACCGGGGAACATTTCCTTCAAATATGATCATTGGGTAAGGGAACATTTCCTTCAAACATGTCTTGTCTTCCACCATTTCTGGTTGACATAATTCTCCAGGTAAGACCGATTAATATGGAAGGGCACGTCTACTGGAGAATTTGCTCTTAAGGATGCATGGAAAAGAACGAGAGAATCATTGCACGCTTCTGGGGTGATAAAGTAATGGCACCACTCCATTCTGACTAAGCATTCTTTTCGCTTGGAGGGCTGATTGAGGTTGGTTGCCTGCGGACATTGAACTAAAATCTGAGGGCATCATGCTAGTGTTCCGGAGTTTGTTGTTGCCAGGAAGAATCTATGGATCATGTGGTTGTGCAAGGACCAGTAGCCTCTCGAGCTTGATCCTTTTTCCCGCTTGTGTTTTGCTATGGTGCGTGTGGTAGCTTCTACGGCGAGCCGAATGCTTCAGTGGTAATTTAGTTCTGGGGACTTTTGTGGCTTCGGCCATATTTGAGCCTTGGTACATATTACTCTCTTGTATAATCTGTGGTGGGTGCACAATGTAGCCAAGCATGAGCATATGTGTTTGAACATGGACTTTGCTTAGTTGCTTGGGGGAGGTCTCGAGTTCAAGTACATGACAAAGACTGCGTGCAGTTGTAAGAATTCTAGCTTCTTTATTGTAACATTGCTTAGAGTTTGTCTTCTTGGATCACTGTACTAAGATGCTGTAAACATTTTGTAGCTAACATTTATTCAAATCCTTAAAATACTAGCGTCCTAGAATCGACGGCGTAGGAGTCTGCATTGCTGAGAAAAAAATAAAATTGTGGCGGTACTTTTAGTTTTTAAAATTTACTGGTTCATGTTTATGCTCGTTTTACTGCTAGGATTATACATACAGATACAAATAAAATGCAAAAGCTGCCTTTTGAAACATTTGCGAAGGAGATCCGGCCTATTCCCAAATCATGCTAAAACGTGAGAGACTAATGAAAACATCCTTTTATTCCTTAGGCGCACTTCTGGCTTCCATTATGCATTTGGATTCATTTTTTTCCTTACTTTCTATTTCCAATGGAGTCAAGTACATACTCTTTTTTAAATTTGGATTATGATGTAATAAAGCAAGATGAATCACTTAATTTATTGTACTTCTTATATTGTGAAGTAGCAGTCGATCGACACAACTTGACGCAATTTTCATTATGCGTCATCGGAAAACAATCTCTATGTGTTTCTAACATATGTGTATGGTTGCGTACATTCGACGTTCTCATATCCGTCATAGGTGGGAGTCTCTAAGGCAATAGATAATGTAGTTGTATTCATTTTTTCTTTTGACTTATGCTTCTTCCAAGTTTGAAGTGTTCAAAGCAGACCAACCAAACCCACAGCTAAAATGTGGAAAACGCATTTGACTTTGTCCTTTCTGTAAGCCTGAGGTTTTTTTTTCCGGGAAATGGATCGATTTCATTAAACTTAAAATAATATAATTACAAGTAACCTCAAAATGAGCAAAAAGACCTAACTAAGTAGGTACATCATCTTCTCCAAGGCGGAAAGCACATGCTAACTCTCCTACTCTCCGAAACGCATCTCTTACAAAAATTCTAGGGGACCTGATACAATCTTCTTGGTTGTGTATAAACTTGTTCCTCCGATGCCAAATCCCCCTGGCCACCTCTCGAAACATGTAACACCATGCAACATGACAATCTTCATTGCCAAAATCATGCGATAGGTTTAGATCCACCCAACTCCAATTTGTATAAGGTCTACAAAAACCTTCCCACTTACCTTCATCCACAATCAGTCTCCATACTTTTGAAGCCCACTCGCAGTCTCTAAACTCATGTAGCTCGCCCACGTCGTTCTGCCCACATAATGTACACCGCGCGGACTCGCTAATATGTCTCCGCATCAAAAAGTGAGACGTAGGGAGAACATCCAGTCTTAGCCTCCACAAAAACACATTCTCCCTGTAAGGCCCTTTCATTCTCCAAATTCGGTGCCACGCTTGACTTTTGTTTGCCTCAGTAGCAGATGTCTGGGCATGATATGCGCTGGCCACAGAGAACGTGGAAATAAAAAACGTGGAAATACAAATATTCCTACATAATGGACTAGATGAAAGCTTTGAAGAATGGACACGTCTTGGACTTTTAAGATGATAATCATGTTTCGTTAGAAGACTCTGTGATTATTTTAAACTTTTTCAATTCATTAAACTTCTAAATCAATTTATTAATGCTGAGTTGGAAAAGTCAACTGTTAACAGTCAACTGGAGTGCGTTTTCTTTTCTTCTTCTTTTCTGAACCAACCTTCTTGAAGATTTCTTTTTTTTTTCTTTTTCTTTTTTAATTTAGCATGCGCCCCACGTATAAAGATATAGTAATGCCTGAGCCCTCAGGTTATGGAAAGTGAATATGAGAGTTAATTTTATAGACGTTTATTTAAATAATTTTTCAAATACTTTTTCTGTCCTAAAAATAATGACATATTTGTTAAATATGAATTAATACCATATTTTTAGAATAACAAACATAGTGGTCTGTTAACATAGTTTTCATATTGTTTAGTATCAAATTTTCATAAATATATTTTAACAAATATTTAACTAAACATGTCTTTAAACAATTGTGATGTCATTTTTGAGACGTGTGCATTATTACCTTTTGCTCTTTTCTCAAAAGAACTTTTTACGCCAAAAATTATAGAAAACTACATCAACAAATTGTCTAAACGACATCAAAAACTATAGATATGATTTGGAAAAAATAAGAATTATACAAACAATAACTCAATCTCGATCACCTCTCGTCGCCCGCATCCCCATCACCTCTCGTCGGCGTCTCCCCCAACTTCTCATATCTTCATTTTTTTTAATCAAAATTTCAATCAGCAGTAAAAGCCGTGAGTTTCTAAAGGTTACCAAAGATGACCGCCGTTCGATCTGGGTTCGATGGCGGAGGCTACGGACTGGAATTGGGGGGGGGGGGGGGGGGAATACTGGTATTGTTCACATCATAACTTCTTCTTCACCAAACACCGCCGCCCCACCGCCTGCAACCCCTTTTTCTCTTCCAACGCGCAGCCCCGCTCCCCCACGCCATTGTCTTCCACCCATATCCCCACCACGTACGCCATCCTCGTTGCTATATCCAAAGCCTTTCTTACCCCTTAATGGCGAACCGGGATTTGTCCTTCGGATAGAAATGTTGTTTTAGATTAAAAATCAAAACCTATAAAAATCACAGCATTAGCATTAAAAGTCTTGAAGTTTTACTCTAAAACGTACTAACGCGTCACTTATGTATTGTTCCACTGTAATCATTAATATAGACAAATATGTCTCTTTGGTGAAATTATGTGCCTTGGATAGAGTTTTTTTGCACGTTAGAATGAACATGTCTCATGAAGAGCGTTATTTTTTATTTTGTATACTTTGGGTGGTCGATGTATGTTTACAAGCTATGAGAGAGTCTGATGTGTCATACTTTACTTATGCACGACCGTCTTGTGCCGTCATGTATTGAATTATATGACTAAATTGCTAACATAACGGGAGTCTATTTAAGCCTCTTGTGCTGAGCTGACTGAAGAGGCATTAGGTATTAGGTTTATAGCCGACTTATTAGACATGGCCAAGCTACCTGCTGTTGCCGATGTGACAGATGCAGGCAGCTACAGTCGAGGTGAGGACAATAGCTGAAATGAATAGATGAGATGAGTTTACTGTTGCGGCTGAGGTAAAGGCAATAGGTGAGGTGACTAGTTGAGGCTGAGATGACTGTTGCGACTAAGGCAGATACTATGGTCGAAGTGACCAGTCTTCGATACCTCTGAACGAGACTCCTTGATACGGATTTTAGATCTTAGTCAATATTAAAGTGACGGTCTAGGTCTTCTAGGTCACAATGACGTGACTGTGTATTTAGATAAACTGTGCCTGACATTGACTTTTTGAAACTACCTGATGTCAAACCTGATGTGAAACGTGATGGACCATTACCTTTTTGATATTTTTAGGAGCGTGAGTTGTCCTGACCACACCCATTCCGAACCGGGGTTGAGATCTCATCACCTCCACTTTCTTCACCTCCTTTGTGACCGCGCGATACGTGGCAGCAATGGAGGGTGGTGAGGCTAGATGAGGATCACCTGCATCTAGCCTCACCACCCTCCCTTGCTGCCACGTGTCACGTGGTCACGCGTCACTGCACCCCCTTGCGGTAAGGGGATCGTATCCCTCCGAACCGACCCTCTTCCCGGATGTTACTCCATAAGCAAGCCATACCTGCAAACCAAACAAATTGAGGCTGGGTGTATTCATATTTGTGGCCCATCATATTTCCACCAATCAAAAAAATCAGATTCAGCCCTTATCCAATCAAAAGATCGACTTCAACAGCTGCTTAGCCACAAACTGCCACCCTCAGTCATCTTATATAATAGTAAGATTAGGGGTGTTAACGATCTTTCGAATTAGAATTCGTTTAGCTAAACGAAATGTTTGTTTTGGTTTGTTTGGCTAAACAAACTTTAAAATTGGTTCGAGTTCGACTCGATAATCTTATAACTGTTTAAACGAACCGAATAGTTTGCGAACAGTTCGACTCGTTTAACTAAATGAACTCGATTGTCTGTTCAAATTTGGCTCGTCAACAAATAATTACCGAACGAATACGAACCGAACTCAAACAGTTCGTAAACTGTTCGGTTCATTCAACCCTCCTAATGTAAGATAAGATACTTTGACCCCTCCAACCCTGAGCTCTTGGTACTTATTCTTTCTAACAACATACTAATATCTAACGTTTGAATTACTTGGAATTCAGAGCAATTACACCAACTGCACCTACTGGTTTATGCTGATTCCACCAACCTGAAAATTAGATTATAGTTATAACATGAGAAGTGTATGCTGTTCGTATTAGGTTTTTGACTAGTATATGATGTTCGCATCTCATGAGCAAGCGTTAGACTGAATAGGAAGATATACAGCAAAGGGTTTTTATTTTTCTTTTAATTTTCATAGATTGACGCAATTTTCATTATGGATCATCGGGACATGAGTATGATTGCATACATCCGACCTCCTCATACTCTGTTATAAACAAGAGCCTCCAAATAAATAGGGTAATGTTGTTCTACAAGTGAATTCAAATCATAAGTAGCGAACAAAATATTGACACAAACATAAGATTCTTTTGGCTTTTGTGTAATACTCGGAAACCAAAGGCTAACTTTCATGCGTCACAATTAAGTACTACGTATTGACAAAAATACACGATTTTTGAAGTTAACTTTTAATATATATATATATATATATATATATATATATATATATATATATATATTATCACATATATACACACGGTGCAAGCACATAGACAAACACACTCACTCACTCACGCACAGAAATATATATATATATATATATATATATATATATATAATGTGTGTATGGGGACATATAGAAGAAAAATAAAGGAGAAAAAAGACCACCTTCCAAATAAATAAATAAAAAGTAAAAGCCAGATAAATCATGAGGGACGGCTCTTGAGAATTATTTTTCTCAAGAGCAGGGCATTGCCACGCCAGGGTGTTCTTTTTCGTGGATAAAGTTGTACTTCTAACCACTACGTGGACTTTATCTTTGAAAATAATATATTCTGTTGAGTCTAATTTCACCCAAATAATTGTACTTTTGTCAGTTGTCACATCAGTTTAAATAAAAAATAAAAACAAAATTCACTAGTATATTCTTCAAACAAGGGTTAATTACCTTTAACCCCCTTCAAGTATAGCATAATCTTCCTTTGATCCCCTAATGTTTTAAAATACACCCTTAGGTACCTTCAAGTTTGGGTTAAAATGGGAAATGACATAAAAAATTGACACGTGGCAATGAAACCCCATTCAACGGTCATATTATCCTTCTCTCCATAATTATACAAGAAATGGACTAATTTACCCTCCCTTACAAGGTGACCGCAGCAAAAGCATACATCATCTCATTCTCTGCTACTCTTCTTATCTCCTTCTCTGCAACTATTCTTCTCTTCTTCCCTGTGGTTTTGAGCTCTGCCGAAGCAAACAACAAGCCCAGCTGATCGACATAAATAAATTGCCCCAGTTGCACCTTGTTGCTGAGAACAAATAGAAGCAGAGACAAATCTCAAATCCGCATCCTAATCCCATAAACAAAAGCACCATAAAAACATTTACACCACTGTGAAGACTAGCCAAGATCCATGGCCTCTTGCTATGAAAACTCAATCCCTTCACCCCTATTACTCTTTGTTTCAAA